>JAZHPH010000051.1:654665-697885 GCA_037356405.1 Nasonia oneida
ATATATATATATATATATATATATATATATATATATTGTGAGTACTGCATGATTGAGAGCATCGCGGAGAGAGGTTATTTTTTGGGGATTGTGACTGCTGACATTTTCCTGCAGCGTCTTCGCGCAGTGAGTCGAAAGTATATTTCTGTACTTTTTCTCGATCACATCCCGTGAAAGCCCTGTTTTCCTCGGCATTGCAAGCCGACTAAACAGTAAGATGGCTGTTTCAATCTTCTCGAAAGCGACATTTTCGTGTTCGTATCGCGCGTACACGGGTAATCGCTAAATCAATAAAAGCACTGGACGAGGGGAGGTTTTCCACTGTTTTCATGCTCGGACATAACCTATACAATGCGAACTGTCAATGGCACGGCTATCGTACGGCTCTGTTCGAATGCTCGTCGCTTATTCGCCGACAATAAGAGTACTTATTGTACTCGAGCGTGAAATATTTTTCATTGACTTGCATAGTCGAGAGATAATCGGATCGATAATCGTGAAAAGTTGTAGCCAGGCCAGCTTGCTGTAGCAATAAGCAATTTCGCGTACAGCGAGAGTAGGTACATACATGCTACATTTTCGTAAGTGGGACATGTCGGAGACCTTGTGATTAGATAATTATGCATCAGTGCTTGATATACTTGTACTGATAAAAATTCTTAACGTTACAACTCGGGCGACGCGAATGCACGCTCTTATCGACGAAGTATTATTTAATTTTTTAATCCGCTCATTGAAAAGACGCAGTACCACCCACGCGATTACGATTGCTCATCGCTCATATTCGATTGCCGCAGAGAACTGAATCGAAATAAAAGGTTCGCTGGTACTTGTAGAGAGCAGGTACTTGAGCTGCGCGCGAGCACCGTCTAAATTAATATCCACATTCCGCTTGACCAATATTTGCTTTGAACGCCAACAGAAGCCACGAGAGCGCGGCGCATTTTTTCTAGCCGCGCACTCCCTCGGTCGAGTAAAACTTGCGTTGACGCGCATACATTATAGCGGCACAACTGATTTAAATTTTGTGAACAGTGCGGAAGATTCAAGAATCGTTTTACCTTAAGTTGAGGCTCTCAGCTGTGCGCAATAGAAGTATAGCTGAACATTGTTGCGTAAGATGCTTTTTCTATGCGCGGTGCCACCCTGGAATTTCCGCGAATCGCTCGGACGGCAGAGATGAAAGAGACGTGTCAATATTGACTCATTCGTTCGCGAAACGAGAGTATCCGCTCGCTCCAGTTTTCCGCGAAGCGGTCTGTCTCACGCCGGTGATGAGAGTATCCCCCATCATTTTGGGCGTACGTGCTGATGCTAAATACTTATACTTAGGTACGGACGGGACGGGAACGCCGGTAGCTCGCGGCGAGAAAAAATTACGGCCTATCTTCACTTTCTTCTCTCTGAGTGGAGAGATCTTTATTGGTCCCTAAATTTCCATTTTAACTCGTTGTTTTTTTTTCAAAATCAAGAGACGCCTATACCGTTTGCTGGTGCTTTTCTCTCTCTCTCTCTCTCTCTCTCTCTCTCTCTCTCTCTCTTTGCGCCTGAAAAAACTCGGTTTGCTTGTTTTCGTCTGCTTTCGGCTTGTTTTATCGCTCTTGCCCGCGCCTTTCTTTGGCCAAGTGTTGTCTTTGCGACTGTTTATTTTCTTTTTTGAGTTTTCATCATTTCATATTTCCATGCGTCGTCGGAGCCTTTTGTGCGTAACTGCCAGTCACTCTGGCTGCTTTTGTTCGATTCCTGTGTACTAGCTATATTTAGGCGCTGATTCAATTATCGGTCACAGTGCGGTAATCAATAGAATGCGCTATAGCGCAGTGATTTCAAAGAATACTCTATAGCTTGCCGAGGCAGAGCTCGAACGAATTTTTGTCCATTAGAGCAAAAATGCCTTCTCGCGTATAAATTGAGTTGTTCCTCCGGCGATATTTCGTCGGGCTGCATGTATTTCCGCGACTGCGAATCTGCGGTCTAGCCGCACGTGAATCCCCGGTGCAGCATCGCCAGGCGAAATGAGATCTTTGTCATTTGCTACCGATGCCAGTCTGATGAGAGCGAGATCGAGATCGAGATCGAGAGAGAGAGAGAGAGAGAGAGAGAGAGAGAGAGAGCGAGGTCAGTGCCCCTCTCTCTTACAAGTACCGGCTATAGTTATAGAGCTGCAGCATAGAAATTAGAAACTCAAATCTCGCCGGTCGCAGTACAAAGAAGATGGTCGTCGCGTCAGTCTGTAGTAGGTTACACGCGCGCAGGCGGCAGGAGTATACTATTCTCGTGTGTGGCGCTGCGGAGCTGGAAAAGAGATGCAGACTGCATGAGAGCCGCGTCATGGGTCGAGGCTAACACAGGCAATAACACGCGCGTCGTAAGAACAATTGAAAAAACTGGCGGGCTTCCAATTGGACGTTTTCCTTTCTGCTGCTCATACAAACGTGTGAATCCGACCGCTACTTATAACTCTCATCTCTTCTCTCTTCTATACATATCTGAATTGATTTCTATCCGCATCAAGAGTACATTGCGCCATTCTCTTTTGTATGCACGTGAACGGATGCTATTTTTCAGAAGTTCAGGTCAAAGAGTAAGCAGTAGGTACCTACACTGCCGAGAAAAAAGCCTGCCTCTTACCCATCTCTTGCCCAACCCGCAACGATTCGGGCGACTTGTATTCTGTTGCGCGCATTGCGAATTCCGCTCGCGTAGCGTCGGTTCATCACTTTCTCGGCGTGTGTCGTCATGCGATTTCAAAAATATGTCGCACAAAATAATTCCGACGACGCCTCTCGAGAATGCGAAAACGCCGTAATTACGGGCCTTGGAATAAAATAGTCGTAAAACGGCGAAAAAAGTGAATTGATACATCTGCCATTCGGAAATCAAGTTTCATTCGGCTGATCTTTTTTTCCTTCTACTTATAGTCCGGGCGCTGGTGCCATCCGAGTGTAAATTTGGAGCTCCCCTCATTAACTTGAAGTTTTTCTGTTTTTTAGGATGCTGAATCGAAATTTGTTTGTTACGAAGTCTGAAACCCGTCAGTTTTTTGTTATAAACAAATTACTGATTTGCAATTCACAAATAATCGTTATTTTCAATTGAAACAAATTTAGTTACATTATTTAGGTATTTTTGCATCGAAAGTGCTCTTACAACTTTTTTCATAAAACGCATACTTTTTGAGTTAAAAATCAATAAAGTTTTCACAAAATATGATTTGCCACGATTTTTCGAGCTGTTTTTTCCGTTCACTCTCGTGAAATCTAAAAATTCAACGATTTTTAACTCAAAAAGTATGCGTTTTACGAAAAAAGTTGTAAGAGCACTTTCGATTAAAAATACCTAAATAATGTAACTAAATTTTTTGTAATTGCAAATAATAATTATTTGTTTATGCAAATCAGTCATTTGCATCCCAAAAAAGATAGAAAAACTCCAAGTTACTGAGGGGAGCTCAAAATTTACACTCGGATGGCACCAGCGCCCAGACTATTAGCCGGGCACATAACACGGTGGTCGGCGCGCGCTTATAAATATATCCTACGGGTAATATAGAGGCTCTGTGCGAAAATGGCTGCGCGGCGCGGCAAACCGGTCCCCGGAAGCAGCGTAATCGATTACATCAGGGCAATCCTGTTGCATGAACCTTCGACCCACGCGGCGCGGCGATCGTCATTAGGCGCAATTGCGAGGACGGCGATCGCGATGGGGTCGTGCGACGCCGCGCTGCCGGCACTGCCAGACAGCGGACACGCTTGGCACATGTGATTATAATTGTCTCGTTGCATGGGAGCAAGTATATTATAAAATAGCAAACCTACCACATGCGCGACTTTTTGCGTCGACGTTTTTCATGCGACTAGTTCTCGAAACGACACCTTCCCCGTTTATCGCAGAATTTTTTAATAGCGCTGACACGCGAGCGATGCAAGTGGAATGATTCCATCGATATTTTTGCTTTGCTGCCTTTCGAATCTCGACTTGCAGCGGGATGGAAAACTTGAAATTTAAGAAGGTTCTCGTGCCTATAAGTATCTCAGTACACTGAAAGTGTGTGTGTGTGTGTCGGTATGTTTCAGCTTGCGGGAAGTGCTGACGTCATCCGGAAGAGCCTCGGCAACGGCGAAGGAGCTCGCAGCCGTCGGCGTGTGTATGTGCTGCAGCAGCAGGTGGGAGGCGAAGGAGGGGCGCAGAGGGAGAGAGAGAAAAGTAGAGAGAACCGGCGAGCAGCAGCGAACGAAGCGGACAGGACACGCGCCAAGGGCCGCAGCGGCGGTAGCGACGCGCCAGACGCACTGTACAGAGAGAGAGAGAGAGAGAGAGTCGAGCAGAGCAGCGACGCTCCTTCAGTTCGCGAGCGGAGAGCCGAGAGGCGCGAGTCGGTTCGTTCGCCTCACCTCAAGCCTCATCGTCGCCGCTGCCGGCAGTAAATAAAGCCGTCGCCGGTCCGCAGCATCAGGTCGAGCATCGGTGCGCGAGTGCGAGTGCGAGAGTTATACAGCCGTACTTGTGAGAAAAATATAATAATACCGCCGGTCGGTCGGCGCGCAACCTTGCTCCTCGCGAGTGTGCTAGTGCCAAAGCTGAGTTCCTAATACAGAAGATTGTCTTCTTCGCCTCTTCGTGACGCAGCCGCGGATCTCGTGCGCGTGCGAGTGCGAGTGCAGCGCTAGGATGAGGCCTCGTCGCCGATGATAGCGAGCAAGAACGATGGAGTTCGAGCTGGACGGCAGCCTTAAGGAATGGGCCAAGGACAAGCCTCTGAGCATCCTGCAGCTCGATCCGGCCGACAGAGCCGTGCTCAAGATAGCCGGTGAGTGTCCTTTTACTTTACAACACCTACATGTATTCTATCTTATTTTTATTTCTCTATTCACTCCAAATCGGCCCGTTTCGCCCTGACATTGAGCATTATATTCCGAAAATCTCTGTTTACACAACACATGCGTACTCACATCCTTCAAAAGCTCAATGGAACCGCTTTGTTTTCGAGGATCTGAGTATAAATGTGCTGCGGGCGTAAACATTGAACGCTTCCCCCTCTTTCAAACCTCTCGAACTTCATTCTACGGCCAAGCGGCTTGCGATCCGCATTGCATTAGACGACTTTTATTCGTTAATCTTTTATTTAAGAAAAATATATACCTAATACGAGCAAAGTGCGACCATTGATTCTGTGCACCGGTGTTGCCGTGCAGAGATGTTACAACTGCTAGACCACGGTCTGCGTATGCGATACTGTACAGGCAATCAAATTTCATCTTGTATACTAGCATAAAAAAAGAGATAACTACCGCAAGAGTGATTGTTTTTTGAGAAACTAATGACGAAGCAGACTGAGACTGTTTATAACTGACGTGATATTATGTACGTGCCAATCTGCACTACAGAGTATATGATTTCTGAATAAAATTTTCTGTGCTTCCGTGGCATTACGTGGGTTGCACCGCGCACGGCGCGCAAGCATCTATACAACAATGCGCTGATGTCATACTTCATCTAAATAAGGCGTAATGTTCTCGTATACTATTAGTCGGAAAACGCATAGCATCAATAGTGCTGCTATATTTTATATTTTCGTTGCTTAGCGCCAAGATGAGCACCGTTCCTTTTTATTATTTTTTCATACATGAGAATTTACATTTTCCAATGAAGTGAGCCGTGAGTATACAAACTCAAGTAGCAGAAGTAGGAAGTAGCGTTATACAGAAGTATAACGCTACTTCCTATACACGCCAAGTGCCGCGGAGTCTAGCGTCCGAGACTAGTTTCGCTCGTTGTGAGTGCACGTGCGTGCAGGAAAACACGTGCACGCGAGCTTCGCACACCTACGCGTGCATCCGCAGGCGTCTTTGTCGTAGCGCGCAACGGCCCAGCACGAGAGTAAAAAAGAACGGGTTTCGCGAAGCGGAGGACGCAAGAGAGCGCGAGTCGCGTACGAGCCAATAAGTTGAAAGAAAGACCGAGAGGAAGAGCGAGAGAGACCTATATAACAGAGAGAAGTTGGGCCGCGTTCGTGTGAAAGGACGTCGAACCGCACTGCAGTGGTTATAACGGCCGCGCGGAGTGTGCATGCCGGCTCGCGCCCAGACGCGGCTGATGTTTACTCTGCTTTTTTCACTGTCGCGGACAAGGGCGAGCCCCTCTAGGCCGCCGGACTACACACACTCTCCGCGTTCTATATTTATTCCCATGCGGCGGCAGAATATTGCCGCGGCCGCCGACACTATATAGCGGGGCTTCCTTTCGTTACCACGACGCGTGCGACACTTTTGACTCTTTCCCCTCTCTTTTTCTCTTTCTCTCCGTCTCTTCGCCCGTTGTACGCTGCCTCTCGAGACCTTGCAGCTTTCCAAAAAGCGTCGCACTGCATAGAGTGCTCTGGTGCGTAAATAGTATACCCTCGTTTACACGATCATTATGCTACAATCTGTTTTCGCCAATTTTTTACGCTCGTTTAGTAACGAAGAGGATTATGTAAAGGAGGAATCCCTCAAGGAACTGAAAAACCTCGACTCTATCCGTCGAGTGGGATTAATTTATGCTCCATTCAGAGTCCTGAGAACCACTATGCACGAGCTGCCAGCGCATTCGGTTTCAAGCGAAGGAAGAATGGTCAGGTGTTTTACGTAAATATGCGCGAAAAACAAAAGTAAACATAGTATTCGCGTCTCTTACAAAAAGCGCATCGCACTGCCGACAGCTGTACTTTCGTCAGTAACTTTTGCAACTTCATACGTTATTAAGATCGAGTGTCATCCCTGCGGAGTTTTCGCGCATCAAGCTCAGCAATGCCTCTTCTGGGCATCAGTAGTTGAGTTTTATTGGTGAGAAAGTTAAACAATTCTTTGCTGCTTTACCAAACTGCATCAGAGAAGCTTGAGGTCGCACTGGTGTCAATGCCACGAATAAGAGCGGCGACGAGAAGAAGGAAGAGAAAAAGGAATGAGGGGAAAAGGTTAAGTCGCCGAGCCGATGTTGCAGCAGCAGCAGCAGCGTGACACTGTCTCAGTGATCGAGAATACGAGGGTATAGAGTGCGCAGACAAAGGACTTGCAACCTTTAAAGTGCGAAAAAAGAGGCTAAAAGCGATTCATCGAATTTTGAAGCTGCAGCCACTGTGCGGAGAGAACGCGCGCACATCCTTCAATCCGTCAGAGCTAGACTTAGGTTTTCCCGCGTAAAATACGATCTTGGCTTGAACAGTAAGTACTTAAGGATGTGAATTATGGCGGGCAACGCCAATGAACTCGAGTTATTTTTTTAAAGAAAAGAGATACTAAAAGCCTGCACACAGATGCATCAGCTTCGAGCTGATAAACTGCCGTCGGTAATGTTCGATGACATTGAGAACATTAATCCAGCGAGACTTTTTTGCCTCACGATATTATCGACACTTGAAAAAGTCTTCGACGACGTGCGCTACACACGAATCGCCCATGTACTCTGGCAGTGAGTTGAACAGGATGTGCGCGTGTGATGTGCTGGAGAACCACGCTCCACTACTACTACCATAAATAATAAGCTGGACTATGTATTGTGGACGGAACACTGCGTAAAGAGGTGCTCAACTTGCAGTGTTCACTTTTTGTACTATCTGCTGCCAAACTTAATTTTCTAACAAGTTACTTTACACTTTATAAAACAATCAGCAGAGTACATGAATAATTTGTTGAAGAGCAAAATATTATTTTTCAATTAAAGTATTATTTTTTTCAGTTTATACATATACAAATTATGAATCTTATATGACGCTCATTAAAAACGGTTATAAGCAGATGTATGCATAATTTAAAAAGAACTGCTCTCGAACTCTGAAGGTGAAAGTTGGACTTGCTCGGTCTCGCCCGGGAAACACCCTTGCGTGCGTGTATTTCCCCCCTCGCTTAATTTTGTCTTATGCACCCCCCATTATTAGAATATTGACTGGTTGTAGGTGTGGGGATTCGTATTCTGTCCTTTTATGCAGCTGGATTTTGAGTTTCGATCACCTACTAGCTAGGATAATTATTTTATTGTGAAAGTATTTTTTTTTCAAGTCCACGTCTTAATACATACAGTATAATGAATTAAAATAATCATGCGAAAACGTTAACAAAAAATGAATCCGCTAATCTATTGATCATGTGAAGTATTTTTACTTCAATATATTGTTTGTATTGTATTCCACGTGGTTACGTTGTAAAGTTTTTAATAATTGCTCTAATAGTAAATGTCATCAGCTATTATTATTTTTTAAATACAAAGGTTCAATTACTTGAATAACTCGTAAGAAGATTTATTAAATACAAAAGCTTACATTTATCTTATTTTTCTACAATATAGATAAAACAAGCCCATAAACCAATGATCTATAATTCAATAGATATTTAATATTGAATAGATAATTAATACAAAGTCTTTTATTTTATTCTTGATTGGTATACTGTTAACATTTTATATAAGATTGCTGAATCAAGAATGTTTTATATTTATAACACTCGGATTAACATACGCGTGCACACATTCATATACATTCATATAATGTTGAACAAGAGTCTTACTTAAAGAAGATTCTTTGAATTTTGTATCTTTGGATACTGAGCCATGAGTACATTTGTTACAATGTATAAAAAAAGTTTCATTCCTACAGTTTATATTTCTTAGTAAAAAAAAAAATACACGAACTTTGAACAAATATTGCGAAGAAATTTCCTCTACAGGTAGTAACATACTATTTAACGTGTAAAATGTATAACAATAACAATTTTTGAAATTGCAAAGACTCAATTAAAAGTGGAAAACAACAACAATTATTACGATTAATGATGGCCGTGAGAGTGAGAGTGTTTCTTTCCATGGTGGTGATGCCCCTTCTTTGCCCAATCTTCGTGATGATGATGATGATCATCGTGGCCATGTTTGCCGTGATGCCCCTTGTGATCTTCGTCGTGGTGTCCGTGATCGTGATGACCCTTCTTGCCGTGATGATCATGGTGGTGTCCGGAATGATGGTGGCCTCCCTTCTTGTGGTGTCCTTCTTTCTCGCCGTGATGCTCGTGGTGGTGTCCGTGTTTTTCGTGGTGACCACCCTTGTGGTGATCGTCGTAAAATTTGTGTTCCTTGTGAAATTCGTCCTTATGCGCTTTCTTGTGATAACCGTGGGTCTTCTCACCCTTTTTGTGGCCCTTTTTGTGGCCATGCTTTTCTCCATGATGCTTATGGCCATGTTCATGGTGCTCGCCGTGATGATCGTGCTCATCGTGATGATGTTTGTGGTGCCCACCGTGTTCGTGATGGTGTCCTTCGTCGTGCTTCTTTCCGTAATGCTTGTGGTCGTCATGATGGTGATGATGATGATGATGATGCCCTTTGTCGCCCTTTTCGCCATGTTCGTCGTGATGATGCTCGTGGTGCTCTTTCCCGCCATGTTCTTCACTGTGATGACCGTGATGATGGCTAGCCGCGGCTTCCAAATCTCGAACTGGCACATCTCTGGCTGACGCCAATGATGCTGCGACGACGATCAACACTGACAGTGTCATCCATGATCGCCATCCGCATTTCCCCGACATTTTTCTGGTTGCTTATCCGATCTGATCACGCTGGGTGTTGCTTATCGACTGATCAATCAAAGTTAGGACTATCGCTTTTATAGTCACTTGAAAGTATTGACGCCAATTTCTACACGTAATCGCTTTCCTTGTTTTTCTCCTGCAGCAAATCATTGGAGTCAGGCTGGCCTAGGATGAATTTCGCAAACGCGCTACTGCCTCGGCCACAATAGTTTGACGTTGCAGCTTAGTTAAAGTTGCTTACAGGTGGTTCGGTTTGTGATGAAAGTTGCCAGAAATCGGTTCAGACTGACCTTCGATCTTACTTAGGTACGCTATTCGCTATTTCAGACGACTGAAAGAGTTTTAACTTTTATATCGCACGTTCATTTTTTTTTTAATGCATCCAATAAAAATCTGTGCCAGCGTACCACTCGAATAAAACGTCATGGCTGATAACTGTCTCTGTTGTTTGCATCTTTCACTTCCGTAAAATTACGACGTTCAAAGTAAACACGAATAAGAAATTTACTGTGAAGAGGACTTCCTTTATAAGCTTAGTTAACAGCAAAAATCGTACAAGAAACGCCCGTAGAGTTTAAGCAAGATCAACGATTTCAACGGCGGTTGCATAAGCTACAGCCAGCAAGCTTATTCATGCAGCAACTTGCACGGCGTGGTGGATTAAAAAACTGGGAAACTCTGCTTTCGTAACGCATAACAGACCTAGCAAAACTAACGAGCCGCGAAATAAAAAAGCAACGACGGCTTCCCTAATGTTACACCTTATGCTCGCTAACCAAGACAAGTGCGCCAAGTCACGCTCTTAATAGTATTCTACAGTACGTGACTAATATCTTATTAATAGACATTATGAATATACAGCTAATGTAGCTGTTTTAAAAATACATTCAATTGCTCAATACTGCATTTTTTATTGCATTAATTTCGCGTCTGAACTCAACATGGATCATGCAATTCATGCATTCATAGTTCATCTTAGAATATAAATCATTTATATGGGTTAAGGTTGGAAAGATTGTCCATCAGTTGATGTTTGCGAATATTACGAGACTACTGGTAATTCAATTAGTTGACAAAGCCAAGGTCTCTGTGGCGTGGTGTAGAACTCTATCTGTATTCTCGCTAGCAAAAGAAAGAATCTGCCGAGTATAATATAACAGCAAGTATGAGCAAGTTAAGCGAAATAATCGTGCATGCTGACGTTTGCAGAGCCGTCAGTGCCACTGTGCCAGGTGCCCAGTTTGTCACCCACTCTTCAGCTTGCACATATGCACGGATTAATAGCTTTGCTTATACTGCTGCTCGCTAAAGAAAAGGAGCCTACTAACCTTTTACAATATGCGATCGTCATGTACATTACGTGTTAGATTAATTACACCAACCTTGTGCAATTTTTGTACTATTTCATTAATTGAATCGTTAACTATTAAAGTCGATAGCTTTGACTAGAGATTTTTTCAGCACAATAAATTTTTAGTTAACAAAAAACGCACTTTGGTTGTGTAATTTGATAGTTATTACATCAAAACGTTTATTTTTAATTTAAGTCTATAACACTGCTAAGAAATGCAGCAACTTTTGAACCCTCCTTCATCTTAAGACCTGAAGAAGAAGGGTCGCCGCGAAATATGAGATATATCTGCAATGATCAGGTTACACTACGATCACCTTACAGAGCTTTTTTTCCAAAACAAGACTTCTGTTTTTTTCTTTATACCGTTATAATTAACTCGGCAATGACGACAATATTTTATGAATTAGTACTTTCAAATATTTCTTGCAATAGAAATTATACAAAATATGCTGAAATATTACTGTTTACTCTTAATTCAATTATATATTATGCTGAATAACTATTTTTTGTTTCCAAAAAATAGATTGGTTATATTTTCTCTTCCATAGTCTCGCTTCACATTTCAAAGTAAACGCTTGAGATTCATTTCGAGTAGATTCTCTGTTGCCGAAACAGTTTTAGACTATGCATGGTCGCAACACTATGTAATTCTTATCGTATGTACACTTAATTTTCATTGCAAATAGACGGGCCTATCTTTTCAGCGTTTTTCGTGAAACGTGCCATCATTTATTATAGAAATATTGCACAATATACCTTCTTTAAAAAAGTTTTGAAATTTACAATTTTCAAGATGCTTGAAGCTACATCATTGAACAACTAACTTTAACTATATGTGCATAGTGCATACGGAGAGATAAAAATAAAGATCCAAGTTATGCCTAAGATAGAAATGCGGATTTTTCAGAATAAACGCACGGTATCTAGTATTTCGAATGTTAATTTAATCCTTATTATATTATAGTGATACGTATTATAATTTAATCACATCCAAAAGTCGCAAGATGTGTATAGTCATAGAAACTTATTTACTATATAAATCACATATATTTAACAATGATAAATTTTATACAACCTGAAAGTTTTTTTTTATTTCAACTTTTATGCCTACATATGAAATAGACACAGGCATTATTGTTAACTCTACATCTAAGTAGCTGCTTGCGTGCTATGCAGATATTTTGACGCAACGATGGAACTAGAAGTGATATATAGCTTCGTACCCGAAACTTAGGCAATAATTGTTTGTGTGCAAGGCAGTAATAGCTTTGTGCTGCAAGGTTACTGTGGAGCAATTAATTAGTTTTATTCTGCTTCTCACAGATGATCTAAAAACCTAATTTATTTTTGTAATTACTTCAAAAATAATTAAAAAAAAGTATTTAACATATCCTTTTAAAAGTTAATTTAAATATTATTTTTATGCAAAATTACGTTTCATTATATTCTAATATACTAGAAGTAAATCGTGTTGCAACTATACACTTTTATGAAAAAAGTTAACAAAGCCTCCATGAAATAAACGCTGTATTTATTGCTGCAGAAAAAAATCCTTTCAGGGTTTCATTGAGCTGCGATTGTACAAACACTTTATTTATCCTGTAATGGCTATGTGTATACTCTATACCGTGTATGAAGCTAGGCGCCACAGTGTCGCCTTGGTTTATAGCGTGAAACTTCGCATACTCTACTTTCTCGATATTTAGTAACATTGCAACAAGACAAATCAATCAATTCTTATAAGATACTTCTCATCGATTTTTTACTATACTAGTGACATTTTGCGCGCTTTGCGCGAGCAACTGCTTTTATTTTTATGCTTTTTGACATAAGTTTTAAGGCCTTAAGTTTTGAGGTTATAATTTCTCAATTTAGAAATATTATTTTAATTAATATCAAATTAAAATTTATTAATTAACGTATTAATTGTTTTATTATTTATTCAATTTGCATTTATATCATAAATAACTTTGTAAAAATTAAATCTATTTTAATTCGTAAATATTTTCTAGATTTTGTATTTTCGCGCCCTTTTTCCAATCAAATCTCGTTTTAGTCGGCTTCACTTTTCTCGTATCTCTTTTTTAAGAAGGGAATAAAAAAATATTATGAATCGAACGTATAAAAATCATTTGATCAACAACGTGAGCAAATAATATTTTTAAAAAATTCTAGATGCAGAGGATAGCTTTAATTAATATTATTTTAAATAATCCATAAGCGTAATTTTTTAGTCAGTGGAAACGATATATTTCGTACAGTATTAGTATGAAAATAAAGATAAGGGCAACGCTGCACAACAATGTCCTCGCGAATAGTGACAACGCGGCGTTTTAGCTGCGCAATCCGTCAGGTTTGCGTGGGTAAAGTCACGCCCCGACTGCACAGACCCTAATAAATTATCCTTTACCATACATTAACGAGGTCGTCCTGTCAATTTAAAATGCAAGGGTCAAAGGCACTGTTATAATTTACGGGGTTACAAAACTTGGAAAATTAGTTTACTGAAGAAACGTGTACTGAGAGCCTGGTCCTTTGCTGTTTTATACTTTGTTTATCACGTGTGTTCAATATTTCACATATTTCTTTGCCCTATAGTAGTTCCAGAAATACTTATTTCTTAGATTTTTAGTTATGTAAGAAACTTTTTGTGTATTTACTGTGCATTGTTGAAAATTCGTCATAATCCGAACCGTGATACTCTTATAACTCCTATATGGTAATAATAAAATAAATTAATTCTTTTAAGCTTCACTGTCAAGTTTCTAAACAAGATATTCGAAAAGCATGAGATCTATATCGAGAAAGCTTCTGAGCAGCATCAATCAACGGTGATTCATTCATTATTCAGTTATTCGATCGGGAGCATGTTCACATACTTTTTTAATCTAAACTTCAGTCGCGGTGTGTATACTCATACTCTAACTGCCGATCAAACTGCAGTTTAATCAGCAGGAGGTCCCAACTTGTTGAGAACAATTATAGCTACTAATAGAGTCAATTTACAAGAGGAAAAAATGTACTTCGTCACTGTCGTTTTTTTTGCTTTGCATAGAACCTGCGTATAATACTGAAATATAGTAAGTATCTTTTCAGTTTTTTTTTATAATTTTTTTTATAATCAATTAATACGCCTCTAGTTATAGGTTCTTGAACTATCTACTATATTTTATGTATTTTTAATTTTAACTTGTGCTTTAAGAAATGAGCATTTGCATCTTCCATTTAATTTTGTTGCGGTTGAACAAATGTATTTTATTAATTTTGGTATGGTTACAAAATTGGCTGAAATATATTTTAAATCGCATATATTGATTATGTATTGTATAAACTTAAAAAGTAGAGTAGACAGAGACAAGATAATTTGATTTTATTAAATCATTTATCAAACAAATTTAATCATTTATGTCGAGCAAAACTTGTAAATGTTACTTTTTATTATTACGGCTTTATAATTTTTAATATTCACAATTTCGCAGTAATCATTTTAATATCTCGTAAATCTACAGGAAACCTAACTTAAATTTGTATTGTACATACGTGCGTGAAAGAAAATAGCTGAAATAAGGAAATACAAAGCAAATCATTCCTTGTGCTTGTAATTTTTTTAATATCGAAACATTGCGTATAATAGACGAGTTATATAGCGCCAGGTAAGCCTTAAGCCTCAATCCGTATGGACGGCAACAGGTGCTCGAGTCACGGTTCGGTACCTGTCTCTGATGGAAGCGCCTTTTGGTCTTCTTCTTACCTTTCATTTTCCTTAAAGAAAAATGCTCGCTCGTATCCTACTTTTAATTTAAAATATCTGAAAAATCTAACACATCTCTGATTTCTAACCGTTTGTTTTGTATTATAACAACTGGGTGATCAATCTCTTAAATTACTCAACTATACATCATTTAAAATAAATATGCGTAATATTGTATATCACAAAAAGCATAAACATTTATTTGACTTAAAGCTCATAAATTTTAAAACAGTTTTAATAGTATAACTAAATTTAATCAATTGTTTTACCAAATCTGCAACAATACTTTGAATCTAAGAATTTATATTTATGTATTAATCAAATAATTCAAAAGATGCTATTTTAAAACCTTTTTTACTCTATTGGAATGGTGATGCGATAGGAATAAAAAAATATAACTAAGAGACAAGCTATTCCTAGTTATCTTGGAAATAGCTTAGAGTCTGGCATTATTCTCAGACCAACTGTTATCGATCAGTTATCCAAAGTGAGTTTGTTGCTTACACTGAGAGAAAGATATCATTGCCGTAAATATGTACACACATTAGGAGCAATGATTGCTAATATATTCATGTACATCTTACAAATATTCTATACGAAACAAAAACAGCTTGTATGTATACTATAGATTTCTATAGTATACATACAAAATATTGCGGGAAATATCTGTATGTTAATAGTTAACATATGAATTTCATGACTATCGTGCGCAGTGTTGCGTGCAGATGGCGTTTCTCTCGGACCGCCTAACCTCAAAATACGTCATCCTCTTTCATACAAAAAATATTCTTGAGGGTTTATTTATCATGAATAATCAATAAATCATTAATAATAGAACGAAAGCAACTGAATATACCTAAGGAAGCATGCAAAGTGCCATTCAGTAGTGTGTTAAACATCATATCGTAATCATTCATTTTTCAGATTTGAATTTTTCCAATAACTTTTGAACTAATAGTGATAAACTAGTTGATATATACCTTTTTGGAAATGCCAGAGGCTGCTGAATCAGTTGGAATCACGCTTATTATTTTATCTCTAGAACTGTCAGATCTGGTATTTAGACCCAAAAAGCCGATGAAAGACAAAATTTGGAATTTCGACATTATATCACTGTAAAGTTACTCAGCATTAATAAAATTCATACAAGTGTGTTTTCTAATAATTTTTATCTGCTAACTTCATAAAGTCTATGAAAAATCGTAAAGGGCAGCCATATGTTAACTATTAAGATACAGCTATATGACATATAACATAGCTACGTTAACAGTTAACATATATGTTTGCTGCAATGTTTCTTTTCTCTCAGTGAATATAGCACGACAGAGTACAGTACGTGTGTATATTAAGCTTTTCAGCTCTGTACATATCGCTCTACTTTACCATCAGTAGCCTACATAAGCGCGTCAATTTAAGAAAGGAAGTTCGCTTTAGTTCGCTAGATGTCAGGTTAATACCTAATCTGAGGAATTAAAAGTGTAGTCTAATAAAGTGTAATATTTTTTACCAATGTTATTACCCTGATAGCACAGATCCGTATTAAAACGTTAAAAAACCGTTTTACTCTAAACGTTTGTAAATCTAGTTTGAAAAACGTTTTTTTAACGTTTTAAAACGGTTCTGTGCTATCAGGGTAGTACTTATTAAAAATGTTTGACCAGCAAATAATGTTGCGATTCGCCAACGGTCACTTTATTTCTATTGTTTCCTTTGTTTGATTCCTGTTTCTTATTGCTGAAAGGTCAGCAATGATTGAAATAAGTATAGATTTTAAATACCGAGATAGTATAATGCTATAACGGTCAAAAGCGTAAACAATTATTAGCGAGTGTGAACATACGCCAAGTGCACACACATGGAAAACAGAGCAAAGCAATTCGACGGCATCGTGCATATATGATAAACTAGGTTATGCGCTCCATTTGAATGTTAATTATTTTTGTGCAAATTTAGGAAAAAAACTCAGCTTACACTTTGCACTGCGATTCCAAGGTCAAGAGAATTTACAACTACATCGTCTCTCTAAAATCCGCGTAAATTTATTTGTTCTTGAACTTACGTTTTGTATCTTTGAAGCCCATTGCTGGTGTGATCAAAGAAATAACGCACCGGTGTATCTAATTATGATGCATCACTCGAATTTGTTGCGAAGACAATTGTCGAACTCGTATAGTGACTCAAATATTATAGAAAGATGTATAATCGAACACGACTATTCCACTTAAACGCGATATCCGCACGTATAACTTATATAAGAAAAGAGACGCCGACGCGAAAAAGAAAATTAGAAACCGCTAATTGCTACGAGAAGTTCGAGGCGACGTTGCAAGTTTGGCAAGTTATCGTATACTGAAAGCGTCCTTGCGATTGGCACACAGTATTATATATTTGGGAGAGTACTAGATGTCAAAAGCAAGCTGTTTACAGTTAGGAAGTGTCCCCGGGTAAGTTGGGTTGATGAGCGGGACACGGAGAGGGCAATAGAATTCGAATGGAAGCGACGCGACGGAATCGGAAGGCAAAGGCAGGTCAAAGCAGACGAACCGATTTGTATAGTCGAATACGGAGCCGATGTAGTTGTGAGCCTCGTCAAACCGTTGTCACAATATAAGATACTTGTTCTGCAGACCGGCAGGTGCAGAAATATTTTCCTCTGTTTGTCCAGCAATACTCGAGTTTTCTGGTACTCTAATTTACGATTGGTGTATTGTAAAATTTTTCTTCATTTATATGATCAATAGAACAATCATTAGTATATCGTTAAAAAAATCAGATCAACATAAACGTATATGAACTTACTGATGTCACACGGGACCTTTATACGGAACTTATTATATCGATCGCGTAGTTTAACATATAAGTTCGATGGCAGCATTTAAAACTCAGCCAAATTCCATTTGCATATTCAGTGGAGTAACGGCAAGGTTGCTCGGCGATTCTTTCAGTGCTCGGCTGCCGCGACTACGCATTCATCTATAAATTCTTGAGGTACTTGATTAACAGAGTGGTATAAGATCCTCTATAATCCGAAAGAGGATTGAGCATAAATCACTGCGTTCATTATTATGCGATATAAATTGGAATATGTCGATGAAAGCTAGGTATATGGGGAATTCTACGGGAAAAAAGCCATTTTCTGGTTGGAGAAACCGAAAAAAAAACAAATGTTGGGGCACACTCCCGCAACTTTTTTTTTCTTATTGTACATGTTTAGAACCATGCAAAACCACGTTCCAATGTCGAAAAAGTGCCTTGTGACACTGTTTTATAGGCCCTTCAAATTCGTCGAAAAATAGCCATTGTTCAACGGCATGTACCTAAAGGATAAGGGCACAAACAGAAAATGTATTACGATAGAGTGAGAGAACGGAAAAGAGCTTCAATTAAAAAAAAATGTGTTGAAAATGCTTGATTTGGTCAAAAGTTACGCACAATTGAAAATGCGGAAAAATCATGAAAATTGCAGGATTTTTCAGTCAAGAAATTTGTATCTTTTTTCATGATTTTTCCGCATTTTCAATTGTGCGTAACTTTTGACCAAATCAAGCATTATCAAACATTTCAATCAAACATTTTTACATTCCTTAAAAGTTGTTTGAAACGGTATATAGTAAAGTCAAACGTTTTTCAAATATTACTTTATCTCCATACCAACATATTGGTGAATTTGCGTTTAAAGTTGGGCGAATGAGTCACTGAAATCAAACAAAGTACTGAAAATGCGTTACTGGTATTTAGCCGATCCTTGGAATAATTCAGCGCCAAGCAGATGATCTCGAAGCAGATATTAAAGATTGCGTATGTAGCGAGGCGCGGCTGTGTTGGTAAGGCCTCTGGGGCTATTTAGCTGTCAGTCTCGGGGAAATGAATAAGTTTCGGAATGCTCGAGTTTGCGACCACTGCAGACATTGCGACGCATCCGCGAGGCCTCGAGATAGGACTGATTACCTTTCTTGCCTTTCTTGCCTCTCGCCGGATTTACGAGACGGCTCAGTCGCGTCGCTCTCGCGATAAAATTAATGATTTTGGCATGGAGGGAATGGCATTCTGGATTGCTTCCAGCGAGGCGAGTCCGCAGTGAGTTCCTTGACCCGCGGCGGCGTATCGGCCCTCGCAGATCTGTTAAAGATTGGCTCGCGTATAATTGCGTTGAATCGCGTTAAATTCGCGCGCAAACAGAGGCCCCTTTCATCCGCGGCCAGCTGCAGGCAGAGTTTCTGTTTTTGCGCTCTCTGTTTTGGCCGAAAGCAATGATCGATAAATCATGTGCTTTTCTCGCAACCTTCTTGATGGACGTCTGCGCAAAATGCGAGGCAAAATGATTTGCGTGAGACATCCGGGTGAGTTACGTCGTTGCCTTTGCTCGGTATTACATAAAAATAATTGCTTTCAAGACACGCGTATGTAGGTCGGTTCGTGCGATCACAGTGTGCGCGAGGTGATTTTCTCCGCGATTGGAGAATGCAAAAATGGACGATTGTATTTTCAAATATATACTTGAAAAGAAATTATCGATCGAGCGCTAATATTAGAGGCGATCAACAAAAACGTTCGAAGAAAATTGATAAGACTCGCCGATAAAATACCATCGCCTGCTTATCGGCGATCGGTCGTCCGAGCGCCAATCCCCGTGGTTCGAGTCAGTTTTACGTAATCGGCGCGCTTATTCCTTTATCGGCATTACGCACTGCGACTACTATTGAGATTAGACTTGAGATTAGCACTGAGAGGATGGCCGAGCGAGATGAGAGGAGGAGAGCAGCAAACGGAGGAATCCGGTCGGTTCCCGCAGCGCCTGCACGCGTGTCGACCTGCGCTTCTGCGGAGGAGGTCGGGTGGCCGGCGATCGCTCGGCGCCCGGTGGCTCCCTCTAGTCTCCGAGGCGCTGCGAGCAGGCGATCGAGGAGACCGGAGCGGCGCCGGCTGGGTGGGCGGCAGTGTTGTCCAGGGCCGCAGTCTGCGCCGAGGTGACGTGCCGCGCGCTCTCTCTTTCTCTCTCTCTCTCTTTCTCTCACTGTCTCGCTCCTCCGAGAGGCGTCCCTCTCGCCGCCTCCTTCTCTCCGTCGCCGCTGTTGTCGCACCGCCGCTCACGGCCGCGTAGAGTCGCCTGCTCCGGACCGTCGTCGAAGCTGCTGCCTCCACCGCCGCCGAGACATATGCTCGGGTCGTGCCGCGCGAGTGTGGGATGACGAGCAGCCGCCGCTGGCGATGCCGGCCTGCTGTCAGTGACTCGTCGCCGCCGAGGAGCCCGCGCAAGTATGCGGGCTGGCTCTTCCCGTGCTCGCTTGTGTTCCCGTCGTTGTTGTTGTCATCGCCGCCGTCGTCGTGAGCCCTGCCGACTGCACGTTACCGAGGAGAGGACCGAGGCTGCGCACGCCAGAGCAGCCCAGCAGCAGTCCAGCAGCAGCGACGCACCTGCACGGGCTCGCCAGGCTACTAGCCACCGCAGGTACACACACACGCGCTCTCTCTCTCTCTCTCTCTCTCTCACGCCACTCGCCAGCGTACGCCGCGCGCACACCTACGCCGACTTTCATAGCAGGCCTACGCGCGCTCTCCTGTGTGAGTTTTTAGCTTTTCCGGCCGAGCGGGCAACGCTTATTGCCAAACACTTGCATCGTCTCTCCCTCTCTCTCGGGTCGCTCCGAGCGCTGCGCGCCGCGGATAAGCCGACTGTGTGCATCCTCCAGCGTCGCTGGGTTAACGGTAAATCGATAAATTACGGATAGATCCCGCGACGAGTACTGCTTCTCTCGCTTCCTAGCTGTACATCCCACCACCGCCGCTAAATTCCTTACTTCTTATGCTTATCGTGACTCCCTCTCCTCCTTTCGCATTCTGTCGCTCCCCGGAATCCGCTCTATGTACACCTCCTCCGATCGCTCGCTCTCTGTGCCGTAGGTCATGGCATCAGGGCAGTATGCGCACACCGGGGACGAGCTATTCGCCGAGCGCGACTCTTATTTATAGAAAACGCTTAACGCTCGACGCCGCAGCGCCGGGGAGGCGAGAAGAGAGAGAGAGAGAGCATCGATGCAAAACTCACCGGAGAGCCGTAGGTTAACGACACTCCACAGCGGCACACACGCACACACACGCCGCACAGTTGTGCAAATAGCCGGATACCAAGAGGCTCTCGGCTGCTCGCGCAATGCCGCACGCAAGTGTACGCGAGGCGTGCGCATCGACGATCGGACGAGTGAATGAAGAGAATTGTTTTGGTTATGCAGAGGCGCGCGCTGACGGCTTTATTTTTAATCCGGCAGGTCCGTTTCAGACGCATCTCCGCGAGAAACGGCATGTAGCTACACGCCGAGCTATTCGTTAACCCTTAATCCGCGCGCGCGACGCCACGTGGCTCTACGGCACATCAGCGCTGTATACGAATGCAGCATCGAGTGTGATTCACGGTCCCAGGAGCTATTAGCGCGCAATCAGGAGAAACTCGTGAATCAGCGGCAGGCCGGGCTGAAATTTCGACGAGAGACCTTGACTGCAGCGCACGTGTATTTCGCATAGGCGAGCCGTGGGAGTAGCGCAGGGTGCCGTGCTCCGCGCAGAGGTCCTTGACACGTGCGAAGTTCGCGCAGCGGAATCCCAAGCACGGTGCAAACAATAATGGCCGCTCATTCTCTCTCTCTCTCTCTCTCTCTCTCTCTCTCTCTCTCTCTCTCTCTCTCTCTCTCTCTCTCTCTCTCTCTCTCGCTGCGACCCTTTGCTCGCGCTGCTGCTGCTGCTGCTGCTGCTGCCGCGAGCGACGCTCTCCCTCCCTCCGGCCCGAGGCAGTACAGCTACAAGGCGAATGCTTTTAAATTTTAAAGGCCAAGCTCGCAACGGTGCATTACATACACGTGCCTCGCATCGGCGCGCAATCACCGCACCGAGAATAGGTTTTTCTTCGAAACGCGCGATAATGGACGCGAGGAAAATGTACAGTGCGCACTTCTTGCCGCGAGTTTGTCGCGCCGCAATGTTTGTTTGCACCTCTCGTTGTCTCTCGCCACCGACGGTTCCCGCGCGGGCACGGCTGTGAATCAGATTCTTCGGTCGAAGCCTGCATACAGCTGATCAACGATATTTTTATCTATACCTTTCGATTGGACGTCTTCTGTTGCGATTTATCGAAGGTCGCGTTACGTAAAGCTCTCTCTCTCTCTCTCTCTCTCTCTCTCTCTCTCTCTCTCTCTCTCGACGAAACTTTCGAGGTTAGATCAAAGTGACGAGAGCTCGCGCAGGCGCAGCGAAAATGCGTCGAAACGCTTTCGCGCTGAGCGTGTGGTCGAAAAGTGAATCGGCGTCGTTGTCGCACGAATTGCAAACTGCTCTTATCTGGCCTTGCTACCGGTAAATATATACTTGCATCGAGGCAAATAAGGCGCGGCAGAAGCTTCTCTCGAGTCTATGCAGCGATGAGCCTCATAATAATTACCCAAGGAGCTTTCTTTGCTCCTGATTGCTTTTGGCTGTCAAGGATTTTCCTAAGAACCGAGTGAGCGTTCTTGTAGCCCGTCCAATAACCGCCTTGACATAAACTCCATGATGTCATCGACTTAGTATTAGTCATCGGCCGAGTCGACGCTTGTCGTATACAGCGTGCTGGCGGCGTCTCTCTTTCTCAGCTCTCTCGGCGATTCGCCTCTTATCGCACCAGGTGCACTTTAGCGCTCTTATCGCCCATTACAGCTCGCTATATATCGGTGCGAGTACCCGTGCTTGTTGTGTAATGCTTGCTCTTCGCTTTACTTTTTATAGCATAATGTCAGCCCGCGTAGATCGAGTAATTTTCATTGTGTAAAAGCCATCGAAGAAAAACGCGAGCGATTGATAAGACGTGGCGGAGTCTTTGCCTCGCGAATATTGTCGCGATCTGCATAATCGAATGACCGAGGAACGAGAGGGAAAGCTCCGCGTTGTCGGTACGAAGCGGCTCCGCGAAGCGTGCATGCGTACAATGCGCGCACCGAAGCAGGCCGATCGCTAATGAAATTAGCCCCTCCTTGTGACGGCGCACGTGCGTGCAACGCGATCAAGAGTTTCACGACCGGGCGCCTCGTCAAAATCGAGTCTCACCTGATACGTGTCTCGACTCTTTCTCTCCTCTCGTTGGTGATTCGCCTGCTATCTTGACCATCGATCGCTCCCTCGCGAATCCGAGCGCGGGCAAGCCTGTCCGCGAATGTGAGGACGCTGTCTCGATAGCGGCTGCAGCGCCAAGAAAGCTATCGGCTAATGGCCGCCTATACAGACGGCGGCAGCCACGGCATGCGAATGCCTGCAGCCGAGCGCTCGGTCTTTTTTTACCTCGGCTTCTATTCCTTTCGCGATCGCGCGCGCTCGACTCGGGGCTGACAGTTCTATGTATAACGCTGCATATGCGTCGGCGCGCGATGTAGGTGACGCCGAGCTCGATTATGTTATCCGCTCTCGCCGCGGCGCGCGTGCACGTGTGCAGTACTTACTGCGCAGCACTGTGCACGTCGACGGTGGCGGCTGCAGATCCCGGCCGATAGCGGACGGCTCTTTCTCTCTCTCTCTCTCTCTCTCTCTCTCTCTCTCTCTCTCTCTCTCTTTCTCTCTCTCGACTCAACAGTGTGACCACTGTTCGTCTCGCCGCTTCGCCTTCCCGCGAGATTTGTCGCTTCCCTGCAGAACGGGCTGCAGTGCGCACCCAGCCAAATCATTGCGAGATGAAGTACGCGAGTGTGCCAGTCTTAAAGTACTGCATTGATAATTTCGTAGGATTCGCCGTAAATGAGAAATATGATGATATTGCAATAAACGTGGGATCGTCATGCTCGTGTGTTTTGCGGAACATTGACTTTTCATTCGTGTAACGAAATCGCCGAAAGAAGCACAGCTGTAGAAGGCACTGTACTCTTCTAAAAGTGCGCATCTTTGAATTTCACTCGATTGGTGGATGCTAAATATCCCTATATACATATACATGTATGACTCACTTATACTTATGTATCACTGCTTCCTAACATATACGTATAAGCTGATTCTACGACGATTCGCGATTCACGAGCGCATACGATTCGTTTTCGCGCTGGCAACTCGCACACGAAAAGCCTTCGAGGTCAGGGGCGTGCACAGCGGGCGGATTGATACGTCAGTTAACTGACGCAGACTTTGCTGTAATAAACTCCAGCATACAAGCGTAATCATGGGCATATATATAGGCTTTTTCACGCGGAGCGAACTTTTTCCGTGCGAGAGAGCACAACTGGATTCGAGGCGGCCTATCGTCGTTGCATCCCGTGACGTCCCGGAATCGGAATGGCATGTATAGCTACGGGAAGGGCTTTCTCGTGCGCTGCTCCATCTCCTTGTCACGTTCGGCCTCGTTTCCCGGCGCGAAACGTTCAGATAGACTCGCGACTTACACACTGCCACAGGCCCTAGCTGACGCCTATCTGTCCAATCGGCCTGGCACGCGCTTCGCTCGGCTTGCTCTGCTGCTCGCGATATACGTGTTGATGACTATTGATTCCCGTATTGCGGCACCCGCTCCCACACTCTCTTGTATACCTTCGTGAATAAGAAGCGCGATAAGTCGCGTCGACGACTGCCGCCGAGGTGGGGAGTAGCAGGGGAGCTGACTCGCGGAAGAAAGTTGAAGAGTCGACTCTCGCTGAAAAAGAAAGTATTTTAAAAGTATTTATGCGCTGGCCTATTGCGCAAGGCGACACAACAACAAGTCGTACACGGCCTTCTGCTGCAGGAGAGCCGCGACGAGTCTCTCGATTTGGCAGGATCTCGTAGCCCGGTTTAGTAATCCTCCGCGCGGAGACTCGTAAAACTGCCGATAGTCTTCGCAAGGCTGTCCGCGCGCGACGAGCTGTTTTCCATTTCCGAGAAGTGCCGAGAAAGAGAGAGAGAGAGAGAGAGAGAGAGAGAGAGAGAGAGAGAGAGAGAATTGAGGGCTCCTGCGCTAGGATCGGCTGAATTAGGAGCAGTGCAGACCGCGATGAGTCAGTTAAGCCGCGGCTTATTACACCTAAATACTAACCGCTCGGCGACCGAAGCGAACAGCGGCAATCCGCCGACGCAAATAAAGCTGTGCACACTTTTGCGCGGATCGCGTTTACTCGTGCATGTACATAATTATGGTCGCTACGTGGGTATCAATTCAATTTATTGAACGAAGCAACGAATGAGTCAAGCCATCTAGATAAGTTTTTGTCTTTCTACCTTCTGCGCAAACGGGTAAGCGCTATTTTTGGCACAACCAGTCGCGGCTCGTTCGATTTACGCGATTCCATTGCTAATTCGCATCACAATTGCGGAGCCGATTGCTCGAGCGTTCTCTTCCATTCACTATTTACTGAGAGCAGTTGGAATGTTGCTCACAACGAAACGCTTACAACCTGCAATTTTATTGGTCGCGTCGTGCGCACTCGGGCAAAAAGTCCACTCGACGTCGCGTTACCACTGAGATTATCGATGCGCGTGTTAAGCTGATCGTTTCAAACAATGAGTTTTTTGTGTCTGTCTCCCTGCGCGAGGGCGCGCGGCGTCAATTAGAGAAGGAATGCGCCGAGACTAGGCATTTTTCCGTAAAAACTTGGGGCTTTGGATACCTTTGAATGTGCGAGAGTTAGCACGAGCAATTAACACGCCGATGCGTAATATGCGCGTATACTCTTAATGCATGGGCAGAACGTGGCCGAACGAAGAAGCGGCATGCAGCGGTTCGTCCTCGAGCGTAACTCGTCAGCAGTCCTGCTGAGGAGCGTCCGTTTTCCATCAGCCGAGTGCCTCGTCGGCGCTGACGTCACCGGAGCATATTTTCTGCGGTGCGTGATTTCTCGAGAATTCCATCGCCAGTGCCCTCTCTCTCTCTCTCTCTCTCTCTCTCTCTCTCTCTCTCTCTCTCATTGTGACAGCCCTTCAATCCTCCGGCGCGCGTTCATTGCTGATTCACCGCTATTTCGTGCCGAGTATCGCTCGTATAACAATAACGTCCAGGAAAACATTGAACGCTTCTAAGGTGGCGTCTCGATTGCGTCGGAGGAGCTATGCTTTCACGGGACTCAGCCGCTCGATGTCCGCTCTGCTCATGTGTCAGGTGCGAAAAAGCGTCGAGGAAAGGCTCTCGCCGGAGCGCATCCTTATTTGGCCCTCGAATAAACAAGCCTCCTCCGCCGCGGCGCCGCTGTTGCGGTGGGAGTTTTGCGGAATGCCAGGCAGCCGCGGCAGTTCTCACGGCAGCGGCCGATTTTCAAATCGGTAATTAGTCGGCGCGGCTCTTTTTCCGCGGGCCCGCCGGCTCGTCGGGCTTGGCCGCATTTGCGACTCACAATTCAAGGCATCAGCCTCCTTTTGTAGCCGATATTTGATCCAGCTTATGCTTCCTGTATACGAGCGCCTCAGGTTCAAGGCCGCCGATCCTTGACGACCTGAATACCTCGATGCGATCTCTTACGGTATACGTGCTCGCGTTCGTTTTTTCTTCGCGCACAGCAAGTATCTGGCGTCCTCGCGAGTGATTCCGAAATTCGATATTCTTCCACTCGCGGCCTCTTATCCAGCGACTCCACGCGCCGCGAGAGGAAGTATTTGCCATGGCTGCTCGGCATGCGCGAATAATCGCGGACATAATCGAGAAAGGGAAAAAGCGGCACGCGCGCGTAGGTGAACTCGTCTGGGCAGGGCTTCTGCGCTGCGGCTGCCGCTCCCGCGTTATGTACACTTGCCTACATTGCGCCGCGGTGGCAGCGGCTCTCTCCCGCCCCTGTACGAGCGATAGAATGCATGGTGCTGCCGCGTGTCTGCGTGCGCCGATCAGCGGCGAATTCTCGTGTTTTGTAAGCCGACTGGTCTCCCACGTGCCGCGGTCGCCAGGCCGGTAGGCCTTTGCTTGCGCCAGCCATTTAAGGACGTGCACTCGTCATCAGCGCGCACGCTACAGCCGAGAGAGAGCTCAACTCTCTCGGTCTCTCTCTCTCTCTCTCTCTCTCTCTCTCTCTCTCTCTCCGTCCCTCCTATTTCAACGGCGCGTATTACCCAGCATGCAGAAAGGGCTTTCGAGTCTGCCGAGGGCCGAGAATATCGGGATGCCTCCTGCGCTGCGCCCCGCTGGTCTGCTTATAGGCGCGCGCTACTGCGAGATCGATTTGCTCGCATCGCGCGCGAGAGAAGCGAACGAACTCGCGCGATCAAAATACACGCGCACGCGCCGACCCCTTCCTCCCTCCACCTGCTGCTCTGCTTCTCCGCTTCCTTTTCTCATTCAAGGGCGGCGGAATTCGGACAAGCTTGGCTTAGGTCAGCCTCCGTGGCGGCGTTACGGTGCAGCTCTCGAAACACCGCCACGCGCCGTAGAGTCGCATATAATGCTCGAGCGCCGGCTCTGTGTCGTTGCCGCTGCACAGCCGCGACAATATCCCCGCCGGTCGCTGCGGCGGCAGCGGCGCGCTATAAATTAATCCCTTGGGCGCGCAGCCGGCCGACGGGTTCCGGGAACGGCGCGAATGAACTCGCTTGTCATTGAGAGGCTCGGATCAGGAGAGACTATAGAGCGGGAGAACTTTTGGGCGACGATGATGAGACATTTTGATACGACATTTTGATACGACATTTTGATACGACATTTTGATACGACATTTTGATACGACATTTTGATGAGAGCGAGATCGAGAGAGAGAGAGAGAGAGAGAGAGAGAGAGAGAGAGAGAGAGAGAGAGTGCGCGCTCTCCGCAACAGCTCCGTGGGCGTTTGTATTAGCGGGCACGTGTGAGCGAGGGAGTCGCGTGAAAGGTTCCGCTCGGCGAAGCGAGAGCACGAGCGGCGAGTGCAGTAGGCGAACGCGCTCCCGTGTTGGGATACAGGGAGGGGGGACAGTCGAACAGTCGGCCCGCGTCAGCTCTCGCGAAGAGTCTCCGAGCCGTTATGTTGTGCGCGCGCGCGGCAAGAATGCCGTCGACTCTTCGCAGGGAGTCTGCACACGTGTCCATACTCCATAGCGCGGCTCCGCGGATGCCGGCTACGGATTCTGCTGAGGTTCATTCATAAGAAGCGAGCCACGCCCGGTCAATCAACTCGACACTAAGATTTATGCACCCGGCCGTTCGCACTTTATCCAATTAAAAGCCGCGGCTAATTTTCGTGCTGCAGAAGAAGCGCGTACTTGACCCACGACGCGGGGCGGCAGTCTCGTTCCGCGCTCTCTTACGCATCACATACGCGGGCAGTTTAGGCCGTGCGACGCAGCCGAAATAGCTGTTGTGGCCCGATAAGCCGCTCTCCCGTCGGCGATATGGCGCTAGAGCTCGATAAAGGTACAAGGCGCGTCGTTCGCAGTGTTCGGAGAAATTGATCGACCAGCTGAGCGAGACCGTAGGCGCTACGGCTTCTCTTCTCTCGCGCCGCATCGGAGAAAGTACAGATGCCTCTAATTGCGATGCGGGCGGATTAATTAATCCACGCGAGAAAGTTCCCGTTTTATCGCTGGGGTCATGTCGAAAGCCGTTAGGGCCCCTCTAAGGAGCGATCCTCGTCGACGAGTTACTTATAAATAATATTACGACCAGCCGACAGATTAGAGGAGACGGAGACGCTCGGTTTCGTGACCCCTCGATGCGCGACCGGCAGCCGCTATCAGCGATGCTCCGTTTTCTAAGTCGCTTCTAATTTCGGCCTGGCCTCGCCGCAAAGACTGCCGCTCGCGGCTTCTTTCTCCTCTCTTCCGCCGCCCTCTCTGCTGCGCTGTCCTTCTCGCTGTGCGCAATTGCGCATGCAGTACTGTACGCGCTCCGCCGTGGCCCGCGGGCTTTATAACTGCGCTTTCCGCATAAACGGCTGAAAAGTGATTGTAAATAAGAGACTTGTTTTTATTACCGCGCTGTCAATATAAACGGACGAAGTTTATCTTTGGACGCAGCATACTTTCACTTATCGCTTGTGTTTTTCTTTTCAACAAAATAAGTAGAGCAGCTATGAATCAGTGAATCGGTTCAATGCGGCCGTTTCAGAATAAACATCTTCGAGCGTACCGAGTGATTTTCAGTGAGGGGCGACGCTCTTCTCGCTCCCTCACCCGTGCCTCTACATTACCGTTCAACTCAATTTCATGCTCTTCATCGTCGTTCGCTCGGCGAGGAAGCTCTTTCCAGTGACAGGCTGCACAATCGGATGATCCGATTAGAGGTTCGAGGAAAAAGAAGAACTTGCCGGCGAGGCACAGTTCATTTATCGACCGAGCAGGCTGATGACTCGAACGCTCAATTACGCGCTATTTATCCGCGTCAACGGGCCTCCTCAGGATCACTGATACACCGATAGAGCGGCTCGAACGAAAATTACTCTCCTTCATTCGGAGCGCAGCGCGATGATGAACGATCGGCTAGAGTCAACGGTGCGCCAACCTCGTGATTTCTGTAATTGCAGGAAGTGATCTCACGCGAACTCGCGGAGCAATAGATTCTAGGCCATCCTAAAGCGCATTCGAACGCTTGTCGGACCCTTGACGCTTTCTCAAAGTGAGTCACGTGAAAGCAGGAAAATTTCGTCGGAATGGTCGCACGCGCGCGTGTATAATATTACGTGTGCGAGCCGCGCGGAAGGACGCCCACGCCCTCGAAAGCGAGACGCGGCGGCCTTTTCGCCACTCGTCCGAGCTTTTTCCGACTCGCTCGGATTGCACCGCATAGGCCATAGGCTTGCGACGTGGCTTCGCGGCACTCCTCTCTCGCTGCAGCGCGTCTCTCGTCCCGTCTTCTCTCAACTGACGTAACGCTCGAGTTCCCTCTTCACTATCCTCACTTTATACGGCCGCTCATCCGATTTCGGCATCGCTCTCCGCGTCTCTGCGCGTGGGGCCTGCTCCCTCCGCGCCCGCGCTCCATTACGATGCAATTTCGGCGACGACGACGACGACGACTAATCAACGATTATTGGCTGAAAGAGGCAGAGAGGAGGCAATAATTGCGGCGGGGGCCGCATTTAAACCGCTCTATCGAAACAAACGGCTGTACAGTCGAGGCGACGGCAGCCAATCGAGTGTCGATAGAAAAATTGCGCACTTTCGAAACTCGTGCGAGCCTCGGCGATTAATTTATGCCCCGATAACGAGTAACGGGGCAGCGCAAAATGCAGAGGTTGATAACTGTTATTAATGTAATGTACGGCATTTTTCGTTCGCGAAAATTCGGACTCGCAAGCCGTTTCGAGCGAAAGCGAGCCTCATTGGCGAAATTCGGTGACAGTTGGAAGGATTCCAGACGATTGGAAGGAAAGGGGAAAATAAAAGAGGCGAAGCAGCCGTGTTATGAGCTGAGCGCGCGTTGCGGAGGCAAGGCTCGCGCACCCACACGACTCGACTTTTCTCGGCGATTACCATATGCGGGGATCGGGATTGCGCGAGAGAGTGCTGCCTTCGCGGCTGCGTCGGCTCTTTCCGGTCGCGAACGAGTGCGTAAGAGCTCTCCGTCCACGCGTGCCGCCCCACCGCCGCGGGCCCAAACAGCGAGCCGCAGACAGCCGCCACTCGGTGGAGAGCCGGCAGTCGGTCAGTTACTTTTTCGCCTCGCGCCGATCGCCGTCGCCCTCAGCTTGACAAGCGTGCACACCTCAACACTTGTTCCCTCCGTCTCTTTGGTCCTCGCAGGTTCGAGTGAGTGCACCCTTCTCCAACTACGTGTTCGGCTGCTACTCCGATGCTGCTTGTCCGATCGTAAGAGTGCCCCAGTCCGTGCGCATACGTATATTTTTCGTTCGCGCTTTCGAGACTAATCTGCAGATGATCTCGCGGGAGAGCGCGCGCGGAAGCTTCCTTCTCGAAAATCCGTCGCAAACACTTCTGCTGAACGGCCGTGAAATTCTGGTCCAAGTGCTAATTGGCATCCAGCCTGAACCGTTATTCACATACGCGGAAACAACGCGGAAACAACGCGAGGCGGCGACCGAGGAGGGTTGAGAGGCACTACTAGCTCGACCACTTAGCGTACATTCGCGCTGTCGGCTCGCAGCCGCGCGCGTCACGTCTAAATTTATTCGACGTCGTTCGAGAGAGACCCCGCGCGGATCAAAAACGCCGCCACGTTCCTGGACTGGCTCCGCAGTGCAGTCGGGCTTTCCCAGCTATTGCACAGGCAGCCCGATTCGATTGTCGATGCGCGCACACAGATCCGCCTAAGATACACACAAGCAGTCGCCTCTTGCTATCCGGTAGCGGCCCGCTCGCCAGCGTTTTGTCTATAACCTTGTCGTTTCTGTGTTCTCCCCAGAAACGGCAGCGACCAATGAAGGCTGGGATAGTGCTCGAGGAGGAGGAGGAGCAGCAGCAGCAGCAGCAGCAGTAGCAGAGAAATTCACGGTGCCATACATTGCCGACCAGTCGAATCGACGCACAAGACTGCGCAGGGTGCACGTTCATTTCCACTAACGCGCGTTCCTCGGAGAATTAGTTCACAGAATCCGAGAGGGAGAGAAAGAAACGCGAGAATCGGAGGAAGTCGCGAGGAGTTCCTAACCAGCTTCCCGGTTAGTACAAAGACACAGCAACGGAAAGTCGGAGTCAGTGCGCGTGTGTGCTTCTATTCGGAGGAAGCAGAGAGGAAGCATACTGCGAGGGAGATGCTAGTCAACTGAGCGAAATGTCGACCCAGGCCTACTACAAGGAGCGGCTGGGCTTCGACCCGGCCGACACCGTGGCCGAGCATCGCCGGGAGCAGAGCTCGCAGCACGGCTACGAGGAGTCCCTCTCCAAGTTCAAAGGTCAGAGCGAAAGATCCGCGAGGCGAACCGTCCGCGCCGCTGCTCTCTGGGTCCAGCGCGGCGAGCCTAACGGCGGACTGGGCCACCTCGAGAGCGAGCGGCCCAGCTCGTCCCAGGCTCACTGGGGCTGCTGGGCCATGTTCATCGAGGCCCACGGTAAGTGACACGCTGATCCCTCCCCCCCGCGTATGCTGAGTGCTGACGCACGCCTATGAGACAGCTCTGAGTTTTTCATCCCTTTTTTCGAGTGGTTTTTTCACTTCTACTTTTTCCCCCCACTAACCAATCGAGTAACGCTGGCAACGTTTCTCCTTTTTTTCTTCTTCCTTTGGCATGGAGTGTGGTTTGAAAGCACCCGATCGCGTATACCCAGAGTGCATAGGAGCAAAAAAAATGAGTTCAGGGCTGGATGCAGGTTAGACTGCTTCTAATTGCCGGAGACACGATGGCCGTTAATTGGCAAGAAATACCCGACGCCGCGCGTTCGATCATTTTTTGCTTTCGTCTGCTTAATTGAGTCGAAATTCTTATGTTCTTTTTCTTCACTAGCGGCGAGTTTGTGTGAGGTGCATCGCCGAAAATCCGGGCCGGTCTCTCGAGTGTCATTATTCAATTTTCTTCCGTCGCGGCTTGCATTATTACGCAGCCTCAGTACTAGACTTCTAAGCAGAATTCAACGGATTTATTTTACAGCATTATGTAACGCGCGTTAAGCATTTAAATTTGCCGTAACGAGCGTCCTCGTTTGTTATTCCAGTGACCGTAGCCAATTTAACATCCGTCGCTTAGTTCGATTGTTAAAAATGAGTTGTGCGCGATCGTCAAAAAGTGCTCTATTGTTTTTTCACTAATGATCGGGTATCAATTTAGAGGCTTAAACGTTGCGATTAGAAGCCGTTGAGCAACTCGACATTAGGCACTTTAAGATGCTATATTCTCTCGATTAAGCTCGATCGAATTTTATTCTCGGAGAAAAAGACCGATCTGTTTCATCGGACAATTGGATGAATCAGCTTCAAATTCGATGGCTATTTTAGCGTCCGGATTTCACTCAGCTGTAAAATTAAGAGCTAATCATAGTAACGTGCCAGCATGCGTAGCAGTTTACGATGCATCAGAGTGTCACTTACACGCCGATGGGGTGTCCTTTTTTTTGTTTGATTAACTACTAACCCATTGTAACCATAATACACCTGCATAAGGTTATAATGATAATTTTACAGCCGTTATAGACTGACAAGGCTACAACAGCTGAGCTATAAATGAACACTCACCGCTCGATTACGCGAGAGTTCCGGCAGCGGCTGTGCACCGGATTTGTCTCGGCAATCTCTGTCGCGCGTGTCTACTTTGACATGTGCCAGCAATATAAACGTCGAAAAAAATCCCTGGTAGAAACGGTATCCAAGTTATTTGGAAGTTTTGAGGTTGTCAATCTCAGAACTTGGTAGTTTTCTTTGCCAGTTTTTGTTATAAGATGTAACGCTTTTTATCCTAGTTCTTTCTATATTCTTCCGAACTATTTTCTTCCGAAGATAGTTGGTGAAATAGCAGGCTTGTATTCGAGTTTTTTTTTAATAAAAGTATATAGAATAATGATTTGCATGCGAGAAATCATCCGAAAAATTTCGAGCGACCAGGGACTCGAACCCGAGCCCTGCACAAGGATAGCCGCGCGCCTTAGCCAACCTAGCCAAATAAACGTTGTCATTTGACCAACTATCTTGGGCATTACTTTTCAAAAACAGCTCGATCTAAGAACTGCCAAAGAACTAGGATAAAAAGCGTTACATCTTGTAACAAGAACTGACAAAGAAAACTACCAAGTTCTTAGCTTTTTCACCATTTTAAATCGGCCAATTTCTACCAGGGATTACCCGACTAAGAATCGAATAGAACTCCTTATAGTCTGATCATCATAATACACGCGCACGAGTGACAATAGCACTTTCATAATTGCTTTTCGCTCCGACAATAACGACTACTCGGCGGCTGGAGAGCGATTATGAATCGCGTTAATAATTTATCAATTGTGGCGGATTAACGATCGACGCGCGTTATGCAGCTGAAGCCGCGCGTGAACAACATCGTCGCGGGCGAACGTGCGAGTGGACGCACTGCACTTCGTTAGTGGGGGGCGCTATCTGCTTCACCTCGTTCTCGCGCGCAGGTGCTGTAGCGTTCGCGCCCATAGCGACTTCCTAGATCGTCGACAACAAGATTGTAATCTTACACGAGCGATGTCGTCGTGCGGCCACAGTGCAGGAATGCTCAATGAACCTCGCCGCAGCCAATGGTGCGTGTGCTCGCGCGACGTACCTCTATATGCACTATGCAGTGTCTCGGCTCTCTGCGCGTGCACTGCGTGCAACGTGCATCGGGCGAAAGAGAGAGAGAGAGAGAGAGAGAGAGAGAGAGAGAGAGAGAGTTTAGCCTTGCTCATTTCCGCGCCGGTCCCCGAGCCCTCCGCGACCAAACTCTCAACAGATGGCTTTGTGGATACACAATAGTCCTAACGAGAAATAGATAAAGACGCTGCGCGCCGGCCTATATAATGTAACGGTACTTGCTCTCGATCATGTTGCATTCAGCTATCGGGCTCATACTGTTACTCCGTGCGTTTTTTCCTCGATTTCGCATTAATGACTTCATTGCTGTAAATGCATTTGAGAAATTCTACGGAAAAAATACACTTTTTTGACTTCAAAAACTGGTGAAAAAAAATTGTACAAATCATGATACGCATGCACTGCAGTTCCTTTCACTTGAGTGAACCAAGTCGTCAACTTTTATTTCACTCAGTTATGCTATCTGAGTAAACAAATTAATAAATATTATTTGTATTAGCATGACAAAATATCTTGTCTAACAAAACACAACTCAATATATACCCATTGGTAAATTCATTGTGGCTTCGAGTACATGAGATAAGAATTTCACATTTAGCTTGGTATCGGTGCTTAAGAACAAAATCTTAAATCAGCCGATTGAATTGATCTCTTGATAAATTTTATTTAAGCTTATTCATCAGCTCTTGGCACGTCCAAAAAGAGTACATACCAATATCTTTTATTTTACAGGCAGAAGCTATTAGAAAAATTCAAAAGAATTTTAATTTTTGAGTCATAATTTTCAATTTTTTAAGATAAGAATTTTCTAATAGCTTCTGAACTGTAGTTAAAAAGGTATTGGTATGTACTCTTTTTGAGAATGCAAAAAAGACAGATTAATGAGTATAAATGAAATTCTTCATGCAATCATTTTCATTGGCTGATTTGAGATGTTGACCCTAATCACCGATGCCAAGCAAAATGTGAAATTATTATCGCACGATACTCGACAAGCCAAATGAATGATGTTTCAATGGGTATACTATGAGTTTAGTTTTGTTAGACAATATCTATTAATTTTTTTACTCAAATAGCATGACTGAATGAAATAAAAGTTGATTACTTGGTTCGCTCAGTGAAATCAAGTGCAGTGCATGCGTATCATATAAACTTTGTACAGATGGTGAAGTAGGACTGTATCAAATATAATAAATTGAAGTATTAATAAAATCGAACTTATTTATTAGCTGGTGATTATGCTAACCTTCTAACCTCACATTAGCCTCTCTCCACCTTTGCCAGAATTCTCAGCAGATCTTTTTATTTAAGCCAGAAGTTACGATAAACGCGTATATTTGTTTATTTTTGCAAATATATTCTTCTTGAAGATTCCTAACGTGTCCCGTGCTTTATGTACGATTATTTATATTAATCAAAATATTTACTTTTTACATATAAAATTCTCCGCTTGATAATGTATAAACAGTTGTACGTAGAAGTTATGTAACGAACAATAATAAACATGTTTTTTATTAAGTAATCAAAAAATATGTAAAACTATTAAAATAATTCCTTAGCCTTAAATCTGAAAGCATACCGTTGATACGTGCTACTTCTTTAAATGAAGCACTTGAAAATCAGGTTTATTAACGCCGGTGGCTTTTGATAGGCTTTAAGTGGATGTCTGTCGCAATATTTTAATTCAGTCGATTATTAATACAACAAAAACTATAAACACTGCGCATGACTCCTTTTGAACCTAACACTCGGGATAGATATAAACGGGATTGTTAATGTTATACTATCTGTATAATTTTTGACGATTTTCTATTAAAATCATCAAATTTATTAGAACGTGCACATGAATACATCGCATCGTCGAAATTTACGTTTACAAACAAATAAGGAATGGCAATTTTTGATGTTGTAGAATGGTAATCAGAGTAGTTTACTCTTCGATTCACAATAATTAATTTAAATTAAGTAGAAACCAACTCAAATAAAAACTTTATCTTATATCGATGAAAGAAGAGTCCTTGTGTTATAACACAGCACAGGTCAGTCGAACAGCTCAGAGCATCCAAAATTACTAAAATCTACTAGTGCATATTTCATCGCTCCCTATAAAGAGTAGCACTGTTCAAATTTCCCGACATAAGTAGCACAACTCATTTGATGCACTGTAGACTAGCACAGCTCAATATTTTCCGCGAAGACTAGCATAACTTGCGCATTTGCCACGAAAATTAGCACAACTCAAACATTAAACAACGAATTTCTATAAAAATTTCCTGATTTTTGCGAAAATGTCCCTGATGAACATTTTTAAATGTTTACAATTTATAACTTTTTACCGAATTTAAAATTGCTTTCACAAATACAATAATTTTTTACAAGCATTTTTTAAAATTGTTCACTTTTTTTAGAAATTTTTGAAACTTTTTGAAACTTTGTGGTTTGTCTGTCTTTGTCCAAGGTTTTTATGAACTTAACTAACCCAATAATCCAATAAAAACGTAAAATACCCACATTTTAAGTAATATAAGTCGCGAGTTGTGCTAGTCTTCTCGGGAAATACGTGAATTGTGCTACTCTTGGCGGCATTTCTGAATCGTGCTACTCTTCGCGTAAAATCGTGAGTTGTGCTAGTTTTCGTTTGAAAATTTGAACAGTGCCAGTCTTTGTATTCCACATTGTTTGTTAAAATCAAATAAATCGTTTATTTGAATATGAAATCCTAGTTTATTAAAATACAGGATCAACTGTTTAGTAAATCATTTATTTAATTCAAATGTTCTGAATTTATAATCTACAAAGCGTTTATTGAAAGATAAAGATTTGATAAATATCTTCTTAACGATTCAGTCCAAACAAACCATTTCTTATTTTCAGCAAAATCTTTGCCAGTTCTTATAAAATATTATTTTATTTGACCTCTATTATTCTAAATAATCTTTCCCCATATTTATTATTTTTTAAGTAAATATTTCTTAAATGTGATGCAAAATTTTTTTAATTAAAAAAATTGTTTCTCAAGGATCTAAAGAATGTTCACTAAATATATTTGCTTGTTTTTGAAAAATTATATGACCCATACAATATATTTGCTACAATATGCTTTCCAACGATTATAAGTCATTTACTGCAATGCAGTTTGTTAGAATTAAATAAATCGTTTATTTGAATACGGAATCATTTTTTACGTTTATTCGAATACTATTATTAAAATACAGTATCAACTGTTTAATAAATCATTTATAATTTAAATGTTCTAAATTCATAAACTACTTTATAATCTATTGAAAATTAAAGATTTCAAAAATATTTTCTTAATGACTCAATACAAACAAACCATTTATTATTTTCAACAAAATCTTTGATAGTTCTTATACAATATTATCTTATTTGACCACTATTATTATGTAACATCTTTTTACATATTTATTATTTTTAAGTAAATATTTCTCAACAATTTTTTCAAATTAAAAAAAATGGTTTCTTAAGGATATAAAAAATGTTTACTAAATATATTTGCTTCTTTTTGAAAAAATATCATATGATCCATATAATGTATTTGCTACAATATGCTCTCCAACGATTATAAGTCATTTACTGCGATGCAGTTTTTAAATTATTGAAATTAAAAAGATACTTGCACATTTTCTCAATACACTGAAAAACATTTCTTATAACCGAACAAATATTTGTCAGTTGCAATTGTACATACATTACTTAGTGAATATTTATTAGAATTTAATATTTCATTTTTATACAGAATTATTTTAGTACAAAATACATGTTTATGAATGTTATTTCAAATAGTTTGTAAATTGTTTACTTAATTGAATTAGCTTAATTAAAATAAAGAAATTATTTACTTGAAAAATAATAAATGTACGGCCGGTAGGTGGCGACCCTATTTTCTCTGCAAGCAAGCGCTCAAAATTCATGTGGATTCGTATATAAGGAGCCGGAAGACGTTAGGAGTTTATGTAATTACATTGCGAATTACGAGCGATATAAGTATATATGAATGCTATAAAATGCTTTAAAAATTCTTTTATTTAAATAATTTTATTTTGTATTTATTTTTTTTTATTTACTTATTGCAAGTAAATTATAGTTAATTTAGCTAAATATTGATTGTTTCATAACGAAAGCGGAAGAAAAAAGCTACAATTTGAGCCCCGATTTTTTACCGTTTTCAATCCTAGATAACTTTTGATCTAGGCAACCATTTTTTAACCCAGTAGCCCTCAAATTAATTCTTTTGCTTCCTCCTAGAGGAACCTTTGTAATAGTAAAATTCTGAGTTTCGTCAAAACTTCTAGAAAATACTTCTTGGTGTGTTAGAAGTTCAAATTGGTTACAAACACTTCAGCTATAAAGCATTTGAAAGAGAATAAAATTACCTACTTTTCCTCGTTTGGTCCTCGGGATCGACCACTGTTCGGCAGATAAAATGAAAGAGGTAATTTTTTTTTTTAATTCGTATCTCTGAAACTAAACATCATAACCTCACGAAAAAAAATCATATCGATATGTCACGTGTCAAACTATATCCCATTAAAATTGCAAGTGAATTGACCACTTATTTTTTAAATAATAAATCGAAAACTGGAAAAAATGAGTTTTTTTTGTGTCTCGATTACGGACGTAAAAAGGCCTTATTACACTTCAGATTTTGGACAAAAGTAGATATTTTATGTATTTTGGCTAAGGTCATTGCGCAGCTTTCAAACCCCTATGGTTCTTAAAATATCAAGATTTAAATTTTTTTTGAAAATTTGTTGATTCCTTATATCTTCCTTATAACAATGTAGTCAAATGCTTCAAATTTTTTTTTTGGTTATGCACCATGAAAAACGCTATGTGCTGCTAAAATTTTAACCGATTTCGTCGACCGGTTTTCAAGTAAAGAGCTAAAATGCAAAAATCATTTTCTCGAAAATTGCGCGAGCGATCTATCTAATGAATAGCCTGTTGTTTTGATGGTTAAGTTGGTTAGGAACATATGTAAACATGCGTGAATTTCTGTGAAAAAAATTGACGGCAGCATTCGTATTCTATAATAAAAATACAGAGCGGTCTGATAACTTTTGGACAATGAACCATCCAAAACTCATCCCTTCTTAAAAAAGAAATACGAGAAAAGTTAAACCGACTAAAACGAGATTTGATTGGCTGCTTTTAAAAGGGCGCGAAAATACAAAATCTAGAAAGGATTTACGAATTAAAATAGATTTAATTTTTACAAAGTTATATTTATGATATAAAAGCAAATTGAATAAATAATTAAACAATTAATACATAAATTACTAAATTTAAATTTGATATTAATTGAAATAATATTTCTAAATTGAGAAATTATAACCTCAAAACATAAGACATGTCCAGAAAGCATACAAATAAAAGTAGTTGCTCGCGCGAAGCGCGCAAAATGTCACTAGTATTTTAAATTATGTATCAAAAACCGCCTCATACAATAGCAGGCAGATATACTGTATATTAAAACAATATTTTATTTATTGGACCTATAAATTGCGAAAATCGAGCAAGGTAGAAAAACACCTCCCACAACAGTCTCATACGATATTTTATAGCACGACAACCTCAAAATCGACAATAAAGTTGGCATTTTGAGGTTAGCGTGCTATAAATGCACTTTTTCGCATGCTCCGCGCCCTGTATCGAAAAATAATGTTCCACACGCGCGCGAAAATTCATTGGCACGTAGCTTCCTCCAACTAAATTGCAAGAACCTTAGCGAAATTAAACGTATATGATCATTTACTTTGAGCGTACGTCAATTTCTATCATAAAATATACGGTGATATTTTCACTGTCTGTACACGGAGAGAAATGTATCAGTAAAATGACTATATTTCATAGTAAAGAGGTGACCAACGCGTCTCATATTACATTTCAGTATACGGTATAGTAAAATAATAATAAAGATCTGAGAAAAAGTGAAAATTCTGGCTTTTCAGGCATTTTTTCCCCATTTTTGACGATTTTTACCCTATTTTAAATTGCTCGCTACTTTTGATAGAACCGATCGTTTTTAACGATTTTTTAAAATTCAAGATCTCGGGCTCAGCTGTCCATTAATGCCGGAGAAAATAATGTTCGCTTGGCCAGGTAATGAATTACCCGGGGTGCAGTAGAGGCTATTTTTTGGCAATTAGTAATTGGCCCGTAATTTTTTGTTGGCATATGGTTTGGAGGTGGCACCCATGTTTTTTACATACTGTATGTCCAAACGCATGTATAAAAAACTTGGTCCGATGAGTGTCCCATCAAAAATACACGACCTTAATTTTTCGACTGTAGAGTGTCCGAATTCTCGTAGAATGACTCATATGTATATGTATATCTGCATACAGATCCTCCTCCATGTCTGCAGACATGAAGATGTGCTCTCGAATGCGCTTCAAGTGGCCTCTACAGGCGCTAAAGAGTTCGCAACTCGCTGCTGCGGATGATTAAATTTCTCGAGGAAAGCGCCCACGTCGTGCTGACATTTTAGGATGCGTTTCGCGGAGGAAAATAATGAGATGCATGTAGTGAGGTGTAAAAAATTGTTTACCATTTATGCAGATTTCCAGTCATAAAGGCATTCCTCGCGCTTCGGGACGTAAATCATCGCGGGACCTTCCAAGGATTCAAAGAGTAACGGTTTTACGCCAAAAGAAGCTTTTTCAATACACCCATCTGTGATATAAGTTCGATGTAGCGCTTATTATCGCGCGCCTAGATTCACATTTCGTTCATTTTGCGGAAACAGTCTTCTTTCAGTTTCAACGACCCGCTATAAGTTATGCAGAGTCCATTCTTCTGTTCCACACCTTGTTTCCGCGCGCGAGCCGTTTTTTTTTCATTCCCATGCAAACAAATGTCCGTCTTTTGTTCGGCGCGTTCACACAGACTGCATTTGAGGAGATGGAAAAACAAGGGACTGTAACAACTCTGAAATGAGATGTTGGAAGAATACACTCGAAGCAGAGACGTAAGGTGATAATGTGCAGTAATTGAATGCGCGGGCTCGAGGTCAGCCGTCGATCTCTAAACGCACGCACAGAGCTGCTGCGCGCATCTTTTCGCCTCTCCTTACGTGCGACGAACGCGCTTTCGTTTGAAAAAATTATCGACCAGCTGTCACGTCTAAGACGTTTGATATGGCGTTGTACTTATAGATCATTTCGCCGGAACGCCGCCGATATGCATGAAGGAAGTACGCGTGTCGCTGACAAATAAAAGGAGAATGGCGCAATCCTCGAATTTTTCCGCTGCTGGAACAGCGCTATCTCAAATTTCTCGGAAACGCGCGAGCGCAGCTTAGCTGCTTATGCTCACGCTCGAATTTCTCCCCGTCGCGGCCGCTAGATCCGTGACTTGCCGCGTTACCTTTGTACCTCGTTGTCCATCGCGACGACGACTTATTTTTTCTCTCTCTCCCGATAAATCACGACAGATTTGGCGAACGCGGAAGTTGCTGTATAATTATTGCTGAACGACGAGGATTCGTCACGCGCCTCTGCCACGCTGTAGTGATCTAATCTCGCGCGCGTCCTTAAAACACGCGAGCGTCGGTGGCGGCGGCGCGTGGGATGTCGCACTCTCAAGGAAAGGAGGAAGTCTCTCGGCGGCTGCGAGGCGCCACTCCCCTGCGATGCCGCGCATTCCGAAGCTTCTCGTCGCGCGAAAATCAAACAGTGTCGTAATCGCGCCGCATGACTTTATTATCGATTCAGGCAGCTTGAATGATCATCACGCTTTCCTAGCATTAACAGCGTGCGAAAAAGACCCGGTGGCTAATTATTGGAGGGCATTACAGCGCGCGCGCGTGTGTGTGTGTGTAACGAGTTCGGCATTAGCATCCTGAAATCGCGCAGCGTCAACGCGGCGATAAAGTAACTGATCATCACGACGCTCATGCGATACTCTGTGCTGCGACGAAGAAGGAGCAGCTCGACGCCCGCGAGCTATTAATGGAGAGCAGCTGCTACGTGTTGTTGCAGTGATAAATTAATAAACCAATGACTTCCTGCGTGTATACCGTCCATTCTTCTATTCTTTTCTCAAGACGCTACAATGACCATAATATATTCTTAAAAACATATATTTTCACTGCGTCCACGTGACTCTGGTACTTCTAAAGATCTTATTTTTTCTTAATGCTTGTACTTTATTAGAGCTCAAAGCAAAAATGGTATATTTTCCCTTTTTTATTTTCAATTTATTTGAAATCTTCTACAGAAGCATGTCAATTCAATGAATAAATTTATTTTCAAACCCCTTCAGTGAGCAAGAAACCACAAGCATAATGATAAAAGAAAAAAAAATGAATTTCATAATTGAATTCGAGAAAAAATTGTACTCGCGGAACTTTGCATTTTTTGCATGGCGCTCGCTGATGCATCAACATTTGAATTTTCAAAATTATATATTATTTCAAGCGCGCTGTGTATTATCTCATGATGGCAAAATCTCTGATGATGGATTTTTCTGTTTGCAGATGAAAGAGATGCCATACAGAAGAAAACTTTCACAAAATGGGTGAACAAACACTTGAAGAAGGTAAGCGTCTCCACTTAGCGTACATCCATAAGTAGTCATCGTGATAGCTCGGAAATATCGTTTGCTTATTAAAAAAGAAGATCGCACGCCTAGCGGATTCCATCTTTCTGCAGAGAGGGCAAGAGTCCGAAAAAAAATATTAATATGCTGCACATGCGGTACAACAGTCGCATCGCACGTCGATAGAGCGGACGTCAGAAGCTGCAGCGGCGACAGCGAATTGGCATACTGCATGCGTTTCTCCGGGTAAACAAGATGCGGCGCGTGCCGTCCCCGATGATTGCCCGCATGCGTCGGACATAGCGACGTCGGGCAGCGTGCTTGCTCAAGTTTTTTCTTCCTGCATAAGCGCGAAATGCGGGTTAGAGGGCCGCATGTGCTCAGCGACTCTGCCAGACTGCAGATAAATCCGAAGCGATTCGTATTCAAGGAGAGTGGCCGCCTTCCGAGGGAGCGGAAAGGAAAGCAATAAGGTGGACGCGCGGGGTGTAAAAATAGCCGAGCCGGGGGAAAAGAGAATGAAACGCCACCGCGTGGGTCTCCTTTGCCGCGGTGCGCCCGTCTATTACGGCTTGCGCTTCTCGCTTTCATTCGTCGTCCTCACTTGCGCACGCGATGCTAATTTCGCCGGAGATTTCGCCGAGACGTTCTGAAAAAAGCCGCGTATCCATTTAGTCAGCCTTTTGACGAGGAAGTAGAGTCAATCGCCACAGCTGGACGAAACGCACCTACCGCGGTTTCCTATGTACAGGCATGTGCGTGCGCGCTATTCTGTCGGATGCGACACGCTCCACGGCCAGGAACAATGCGCCCGCACCAGGCTACGGACCACGGACAAGTCAACCTTGCGACCCTCGAGCCGCTCTCTCTCTCTCTCTCTCTCTCTCTCTCTGTCTCTCTCTCTCTCTCTGTCTCTCTCTCTCTCTCTGTCT
>JAZHPH010000051.1:697945-765923 GCA_037356405.1 Nasonia oneida
TCTGTCTCTCTCTCTCTCTCTCTCTCTCTCTCTCTCACTCTTTCTCGCCATCGCCCTGGCCGTCGTTACTCTCGGTTCCACGCGCCTGTGTCCAAGACTCATGCGACCGCCAAGGCCGCGCGCGCGCACGATCTCTGCTGTTACGTGTGCACGTTATCCTCTCGGTTGGTCGATTCACTTTGCAGTCGGCGGCAGATTTCAAGAGATCGATACGGCAGGCCAGTCATCAACTGCGATGATCGCAGCTACTTATATAGGCGCGTTGCGCCCGATCGAGGATTCAGGGCGCGTCCCCGCATTAATATCCCTCTCGTGTCGATTTGCAAATTACACAGGAGCGCGCTCGCTGGCGCTCCGCAGCAGGCGTTGGCCACCTTCTACGGCCAGCTGCACGTCTCAAACTTTCGACCCTATCGCTGTTAAGATGTTGCTTTTATTGCTCTTGTATACACTGAGAAAAATAATCTGATAAAAGATATTATAAGTTCAGGAAAAATTACTGTAACACATGGTAAAAGCGGGATATACTTGCATTATATTAAATTTTACTATAGGCTTAATCCTTCTGTCTTTTTTATATTATTTCGTTAAAAAAAAACAACAACATTTTGCAAACCATCCTAACCATTACAACTCGAATAAATGTCGACCTTTCTAGAAAGACCTCTGTCAATTCTTTGGCACGTATAGCTTTCTTCAACATTGTGTATTGCTTTAATATGTTTTTGCTTCCTTCTTAAGCAAGGCTTGTAGTAGTAATTTTTAATAAAGTTATTAGAAAAGTTGATAAAAGTAAATTGCTTAAGGGGATGTCGTCGCTAAAAACACTGTTTTTCTATTACATATAACTTTTAAAATAAAGCTTGTAATGAAAAACCAAGCTTGAGCGCTCTGGTGTTAGGTTTAATAAATCATTCTACCAAGGAAAATTTCGATCGGACGTTTAGTTTTTCTAAAATCTTGGAAATACGAACATATATTTATGCGTACTTTCGCGATTACAGCGCCAACCTTAAAATCTAATTTTACATAAAACTTTTTAAATAAAGCTTGCAATGAAAAACCGAGTCTGTAGCTCCGTAGTGTTGAGTTTAGTCAATCGTTTTACCGAAGGAAATGTTGTTTTTCTACAAGTTTGGAAATACAAAATACCCCGTGGTGGATTTGCGAAGCTTTAGCGACGACATCCGCTGAATATGTACCTGAAAAAGAATAAAATACCTATCTTTTGATTATGTAAATGTATGATTGCATGTGTATGGTTCGAAATAATGTTATCCATCAAACGAAAAAGTACAAAAACTTCATAGAATTATATATGAATATAAAAACAATTCTGATATATTTGTCTTGGATCTCCGGGATGGCAGTTGAGTGCGCTTTTTTTTTATAAATAATTCGTTATTGAACTTTATGTATTCATTACATGGTTAAAGAATAAAAAACTACACTTCATTTCTTTCCTTTACACATGCAGAATGGTTCCACAGGGACTCTCGCTGCGCTTGCATCAGTAATTGACTAGTTTACTTTGCACTTTTATGCTCTTTTGATAGAGCTTACATTACATGAGCTTGCGCTAGAAAAATACAGTAAAAAACTGGCCTAATTATAGTAGCAGTCGAGTTCGCTGACCACTTACCCAAACAAAACTGTTCTGTACCAAATTTCAGATCTAATGCATTAATCACTCTCACCTGTGGCTTAACATTAATAATAATAAAATGAGAATTAATCAATATTAGCTCTATAGGAATTGATACTATGTTCATAATAAAAATTATTATTAACATAGTAAAAATCTTCAGAATGCAAGTATGTCCCGCCATTACTAGGCATTATAGTGATATTTGCTATTGCATCATTTTCCTTATTGTACGAAAATAAAATGACATACACGAAAATAGTGACCAATACTAAACACTGTAGGGTAAGAAAATAAGGAAAAAGGGGGCAAATAATGCTCGCATCCGCGGAGAGAAGATATCGCGCATCGCCCCTATACTCCGATGCCTCTTGAGGAGACCACTACGATGACCGCTGCAGTCGATAATAAACGCTGCAGGCATGGCCATGCGCGCACCCTGCTTTGCATATATGAGACGCGCGAGCATGAGACCGACCGGTAGAGCCTGCGTTACGTCTTTCTTTTCTTCATTCCGGCCAACTTGCTTCTTCCTCCTTGCTTCCTTTCTCTTAGCCGGAAAAACTGCCGAGGCGATTGTTTGTTCAAGAGCGCGGCTACCGATACTAACTGACTCTCTCTCTCTCGCGCGCGCGAGCGCGATAATTGAATTCCCTTCGTACAGGCTGCGTCATAGCAGTGACTTGAGCTCGAAAAAGCGTGTGACGTGTATATAAAAAATATACCACGGAGTCGCGAGATCCTCATACAGTTGCATCACTACTGCGGCGCTAGCAAGTCGTTAAAACGAAATTCGAAGGAGCTTGATCGTGAAAATCGCGCGCTCACGTGGGCGAGGCAAGCATTATTTCCAGTCCGTTTAAAAGCGGCGACCAGCTCTCATTCATAGGTGCAGAGTCCCGAGAGGAGACGCGCTTCTTCGATCATGAGACTGTCATACAGCGTATGCCTTGGTTGCGTCTCTTGTACGGTCTCATTTTACGCCTTTCATCAAAATCATCAAAAAAGAGGCAGCATTCTCGATTTCAAGCTGAGCAATGAGCATACCGACTCTTTCTTCGAATATATATTAATGTTGCTGTAGCATACATGCAGTAAGAGGCGCGTTAGTCCTTGAGATCACGCAGATATTATTATATTGTAGAACAAATTGCTCCATCGATCGGTGTTCTCGTTTTCTGCTTTACTTAGTCGTGCGTCCTAATATCATTAAAGTTATTTACTCACGCGAAGAAGCGGGTAAAAAATTAGTCAACAATACCCGCTCAACGGCTGCGCATAATAAATGTAGACTATGAAAAAAGGCTCGTTTCACACGCGTTTCTCACACGCGTACTGCAGCGCTGGCGGCGCCTATAATTTGCTGACTCCTATATATGCGGTTTAGTTAGCAATCGAGTAGCTTCCGGCAGTGATTTGCTCACGCATTTTATAAAGGAGCCCATGTGTATCTTTAAGGATTGAACATTAGATTTCTTCATCGTAAATTCCATTGTATTGCACAAGATGCGTGCGGCTGCATAGAAGGCACAATTTTCTTTGGAATACATCAGGATAATGAGTAATGCAAGGCGCGCGTTAAGAAAAAAACAAATAGGACCAAAGCATTCCTCTCCTCTACCTCGACTGGATATTTTTCTAAAACGATTAAGTACAGTTTTCCGAACAATTTCGCGTTTCAGCTGCTAGAATGGTCCTGCATTGAGATTTTGATTTCTTCTCAACTAAAAGAGGAGCGGAGCCCTTTGAGCAGTTGGAACGAAAAGGTTATATGCGTGAAGCCGCAGCTCGAGGCGCGTCGAGTGTTTGCCTACGTCGACGATATCTCACGAGCACTTCTGAGAAAGTCCTTTTTCCGCAGCCGCCCTCTCGCGCTCTCACGGACACGTAACACAGGTAACGTGCGCGTTGGCATCCTCGAGTCTCTATATAGTTACTTTGCTCCCTAGGCCGCTCGTAAATCAGCGGCTTTTGTCGGGGAGGAAGCCAGCCTCACGCATGAAGGATATGCCTACCAACCTACCTGTGACCCTGCACCCATACGTATACCGGAATACGGGCTGCCAGTCCCGTATCGTTGCTCGCGCGGCTCTATGGCAAACAGTCGCTCGCACGCGGTGCGCATTACCCGAACTGCCATTCACGATTGGCGACGGGAGAATCGGAAGCCATATCTCTAAATATTCAAGAGTGATTTTTTCACTCTATAAAGAAGTGATCTCTTAATTGAAAGAAGTGATATCACTCAAGTTTGAGTCATAACATGATCCAAATCACTCTTATAGAGTGATTTTCTATCACTCTAACTATAGAGTCATAAAACGACTCAAAGTAATCGAGTGATAAAATTTTCTTGGTTTGAATCACTCGATGTTGGAGTAATGCCGCACAGAGGATAACACAAATTTAAAAAGTATAAATTTACTTATCCAATAATCAAATGTTTAGTTACATTATGCAAGTATTGCTGATTTTATTTATTGATTATTGTTCATATATTATTAACTTTAGTTAATATGTTAAGTAGTACATATATTCGATCCGAAAGTCTGTACACCTAAATCTTGTATGGATAAGTGGTTAGTGTACTTGACTGTCATGCTGAAGGTCCGGGTTCATATTGGAACTTTTGAAAGCAACGTATCTAATAATGTCACAATCACTAACTTCAATATAGCAAACCCAGCGCATAACCCTTCCCAACCCGATGACACTCTTTTCTTCACTAACACCTATAAAACCCAATTAATTTTCAAATATTTTTCAAACAAAACATCTTCTGGTCTCAATAATATCCCTCCTATCGTACTCAAACATCTCCCTGTCAAAATTATCAAAGACTACACTGTACTCTTCAATAATTGCCTAAATAATAAATTTTACCCTGACGAATGGAAAAAAGCTAAAGTCCTCCCGATACTTAGAAAAAGTAAACCCGATAACGAGGCCTCAAGTTACCGACCGATTAGCCTAACCCCGTTTTTGAAATAGTTATAAATCACACACTCAAAGCATACACAGAACGAAACAACGTACTAACAGAGAATCAGTTCGGATTCCGATATCAACTCTCTACTATTCACGCGCTGCATAAAGTCACTATTAACGATATCAACACGCATCTCCACAACAGCCTCGTCGTCGGTGCTTGCCTCTTTGATCTTGAAAAGGCCTTTGATTCGGTCCGGATATTCGGCTTGCTTTTTATTCTGTCGGAACTGAATTTCCCTATTGACCTTATCCAACTAACTTGGCACAAGACAATAAATCGCCCCCTAGGGGCGAAAACGACCATTTTCGCTCCTCTTGATTTTCGATTCTCAAATTATTGTAAGCTTGTTCTACCTTATAGGGAGCGGTGGTTGTATAAATAGTTTAATTTATACATGTATTATGACCAGGGACTCTTGCTCTACATTTTATCTGACGCTCGGAAAACCCTATTTTCGGTCCACTTTATAGGCGCCGAAAATGGTCTTTTTTATGCACGTGTTATAAAAAACTATTTCTACCTCATTACCGCCAAATGAAATTCTTCAAAAATATTCCACTGTCCTTCCTACTCACGATATAAAAAATAATTATAAAATCAATAAAAAATACTGGTGGCTCGCAGACGACGCCGAGCGATTAGACGAAGTATAAGGTGTCGTCAATATAGGATACCGCTTAGCAACTAATTCACTGTTTTCCAGCTTTAATAGATCATATATCTACATCTTAGTACTATTGTATCGGGCTATTGAACTTTGTCATGATTCAGCGTTACTCTTTAGTTTTATTACTCCGACAACTTAACTAATTAAGTAAAGATTTTTCGGAAAATTCCGTACTCTTCCTTTTTCTCTTATTTAAGATAATGCTCTGTAGGTTTTTTTATTCCTTTTTTACTACCACACACACACATTGTTACGTAGATTAGCACCATTGGCGGATTTGTCAGCGCTTACCACTTTTTTTTATTTAACGTTTATAACTAGTTATCACCCTTAATGTATAAGTATGAGATGCCCCTCAGAGGGTCATGTAACTTAATTTACTACCGATAAGCTCCAGGTTTTTGTTGATGCTTCATTTGCACCTGCAAATTTGTATCTTACTGTATAATCTAAGCAAATAAAAGTCTTTATAAATAAAAAAAAAGGTTCAAATCCCGTCGCCCTAAAAAAATTTTAATTTACTTAGTTCTCTACTAAATCATAAATTAGGTAAAATAATATAAATACATGAGTAATAAATTAATAATAATACGAACCATAAATTAATGAGTCAATAAATAATAAATCTAAATTAATTTTATTTCTAATCATTTTTAATTATTTTTAGGTTAGGTTTGTAGTACTAGTAGAAATATCATATCACTCGTAGCTTTGAGTGATATGAATCACTCTTGAAAAAAGTTACTTCTCACTCTATTCTGACTGGCTCAATTTTTTCTACCCGAAAGAGTGATATTTGACTCTATAAGAGTGATTTTTCACTCTTGAACATTTAGAGAGGCAGTGTGACCTACATTTGAATACGGTCACAGAAACTTTGATTTCCGTGCGCTCCTCGCCGCTCTTATATATCGTTAATCACGCCACGCTCATCCATGAGGGCGCTCGCTTATTTTTCTCGCCTTTTTTCGCTTGTTTCGTGATAAATTCAACGTGACGAGTTCCACATGCAGATGCGGTCTTGATCGAAGTCCCCGCTCCGCTGCGTGTCCTTGCCTGATTACAATAATTACGTAACATATCGCAAAACAATCCGAATCACGGTCTTTCACCGAGGGCTCGAAATTCCTGCTGTAAAGTGGCTGCCTTAAATACAGCGGTGAGCTTCCTGGTGCGGCACTTTCTCCCTCGCCGCGGAAATAGCTACATCGAACGCTATGGCGCTCTTGTTACATGTAATGCAGAGCTGGTCCGAAAGCGTGAAGAGCAATGTGGTTCCGTGCCGCGCGAAAGCGAAACTTGCGACTGCCGCGTGAGAGCAGACGATAAACTCGAGCGTAATCCGTTACAATGTTCCATTGTGCTGGAAGCGGGCGAACGCGGCTCAAGCAGGGTCAAGGTGCAGCCGGCAGCCTAACTTACGTAAGCCCGCTTTACTTTCCGCTAGCGGGGAAGACAGGGGTTGCGTTGAGTCGTCATCGGTTATTGATTATATCCCTATTATTGCGCAAGGAGACGGATGATTTCTTAATCTTCCGACTGCAATGCTGTGCCTGCTTTCCCATGACTTTCTTCAGAAGCGGCGTAGGTGTATATAACTGTAAGTCGACTTCGATCATTATATAGCTATTCAGGCAGCGTATGTACCATTCTACTCGGTGGCATGATTCGGTGGCAACTCGGCGTTTCGGGACGCTCACATGGCTTGCCGGCCGCGACAAGCCGGCCGTGCAAGTCTGTGGCCTTATTCGGACAGCTTCTCACTTGCCCACCGGTATTGCCTCCTTCTGCTGCTGCGCTCGGTATAAATGCTCTCGCAATTCCTGCCGTGAGTGGCTGCAAGCATTAGCGGTTCGATGATCGCGTTCTGAAATTTCGCCATCGCAACGTGCGTGCAAAGCTGCGCCGTAGCGGCGCGGGTATATGGCTGTGCGATCTTCTTTGCAGTTGATTGTGATTATTCCGAGGTATTTTTCCTATAGAAATTCCGAACTCATTATTAATAATAAGATAGTCAAGTGACATACAGCGTAATACATCATCATGGCGTCAGGTGTATGTACCTTATTGTACCCATGTAACTCACTGCTTTCCATATTCACATAACAGAGTAGTACATATATTAACCAAAACTAACCCTATGATTCTTAACTTTTCATGCTTCCCCGAAGCACTGGAAGTACGTCAAGGTATGCATCACCATTTTCGACAATATTTTTAACTACATACTATATAAGTGTTTGTTTGGTTCGTACTCATTCATTCATTAATCTTGTGATCACGACTACATTTCGACACCATTATTTACGAAACGATGTTATACGTATACTTAACACAACGGGATCGGATTAATTTTCTATATGCAGAGGATAAGTGGACGTGGAAGCAGCTGTGCGTGCGTGTGTGCGTGTGTAAGGCATAAGCAAGGCTAATTTGTTGCCTCGGAGCAAATCCATTCTTTATTACGTTTCATTGATTTGAATTGCGATCTGAAAAAGTACAGATCTTGGAACCGATTACTGTTTGCTCGCGTAACCAAGATCTCTAAAATTCTTCGAAAAGCGTGAAAGTATCACCCGCAATGTACGAGGTTTCTAATCTTAATTAAATTCGCTATAATTCAATTTAATTGATTCGCAAGAAAGGCGCGCGGCCAATTTTTTAACTTTTTAAAACGTTTTTCACTTTTTCCGGTGCACTTTATGATTGGCGACCTACACTAGCCTTCTTCTATAGAACTTCGGATCAAACGCACGAACGAGTTTCATTACGACTATTTTGTTTGTCTCTGCTCACTGTCGTAAATACCTACGTGCATTCGCGCATCTGCCCTCTGCTAATAATTCATCGAGACCCTTTGTTTCATGTAACCCGGTGATGGTGATTTTTTGGCTTTCTTTCCAGACATACACGTGCCTGCACGTGTGCGTAGTCGTCAACAATCAGCCGTGCTGCTCTCCCCCCGTAAGTTGTCTACAATCTACGGACTCTTCCTGTCTGTTCATTCCTTCGTCCGTTCGTTGCCGCATGTCTATTGTGTAAATCTGCAGCCGTGCATGCTCTCTCTCTCTCTCTCTCTCTCTCTCTCTCTCTCTCTCTCTCTCTCTCTCTCTCTCTCTCTCTATCTCTTGTCGCCAATACCTATTTCAACTCTTGCATGCGCCACCAAAGGTAATTGTTTATACACCCCTCGCATGCGTATATATTCTGCTATCCTTGTACATCTATCGATTATAAACCTATTTCTCTACGTATAATAATCCTTCCCTTATAAATTCGATGAGAGCACAGTTTAGAAATGCCGCCAAGAGTAGCACAACTCACGTATTTCCCGCGAAGACTAGCACAACTCGCGACTTATATTACTTAAAATGTGAGTATTTTACGTTTTTATTGGATTATTGGGTTAGTTAAGTTCATGAAAACCTTGGACAAAGACAGACAAATCTCAAAGTTTTAAAAGGTTTCGGAAATTTATAAAAAAAAGTGAACAATTTAAACAATGCTCGTAAAAAATTATTGTATTTGTGAAAACAATTTTAAATTCGACGAGTGCCAAGCAAATGTTTTCCTCCCAAGCTAGGGAACGCAGAATGTATACCGTAACAGTAAACCCGTGATACAATGATGTTCAAGCGTTATTCAGAATTTACACATGCAATTTCGGCACCCGTCTCTCTTTTTTGCTTACTCAAGAATGCTGCGAGTAGCAAGTTTTAACGCGACTATACGTTATACATCTAGACCTAGCTACTGAAGTAGATTTACTTCCTCTATTATGTGCTTTACTCTGCATTATATGTATTCGCACGCATGGAGAAAAAATTCTGGTAAAAATTATCGCGTATAATGTGAGACTACTGCTTGCTTAAATAATTAAAAATAATATCAGGAAAATTATTTTTTTCAGTAAAAAATAATGCTGTCTTCATATCGTCGATCCTTACGAAGAGTAGTGCATTTCAGATATCGCACCGAAGACTAGTACATTCGATTTTTCGCCGCGAAGACTAGCACTTTTCACTTTTCGCCACGAAGAGTAGTACATTTTACTCGTTTGCCGCGAAGTCTAGCACTTTTCACGAAAACACTTGCGGTTTCGGGACTTTATGCTTGAACATAATTGATGATATTTATGAACGCCAAAGTGGTACATAGTAACATTCACTTGCAAAGAGACGGCTAGTACAAAAATTATTAAATTATCATAAGTTTTTCTCATACTACAAAAAGCATTAATTTGAGCCGTGAAATGTACTACTCTTCTCGGCGAAAGCGAAAAGTGCTAGTCTTCGCGGCAAACAACGAAACGTACTAGTCTTCGACGCGAGTTCTGTAATCTACTACTCTCCGTAGGGACCGACGATATATAATTATTTGCATGCATTATGATGCTAGATTTGTTCGTGTGCTTGTGTACAGCGTTATCATCTATATAGTAATCTATTTGCCAGAAATTTTAATTCGCGCATTATACATATGTAAGTGTGTGTGTGCGTGCGTGTGTAATGTAGTATTGCTCAGCGCGCGCGCTTGTTGCTGCTATACGCACAATCAAATGAGTGAAAAGTACTATGGTATCGAGCACATTAATAAAAAAATATCTTTCGTGTTTCAGGCCAGCAGACACGTCGGCGACTTGTTCCAGGACCTCAGGGATGGGCACAACCTCATATCCCTTCTGGAAGTGCTCTCTGGCGAGCATCTCGTAAGTCCACAGCTACACATATCATTATCTTTTTTTCACATTTTCTTGCCTTCAACCAGCTCTACGTGCTTCTGGCCTATATAAGTACAAGCTTATTGGACCAGTGATTATCATACCTTCATTTCTAGATATTTCTTAAAGTAATTTATGTTTTCAAAATAAAATTTATTTGAAAAATTGACCGCGCATATCAATGACTCGTTTGCCTTTAAATGCTAACACATATACCTATGGGAACATTATAAGCAATTACAAGTATAGAGAGACTAGCAATTTAATTTTTCTGGCGAGAGCTAGCATTCGTCTCGAAGTCTAGCACAGCTCAGAAATAAAATTAACCCACGATTTGGACACTAAACAGAGTTTCCGTAACTTTGAGTTGCGCTAGTCTTCGCAGCGCTAAACGAACCATATTGCGCAATGTTCAATAAGGATTTGGGCTGTCACTATGATACGAGTTGAGTTGAGGGATACCAGTTAAAGATCTTGTATAAGAAACGTTCTAAAAACAAAATTGCGCGAGTATAGATATTCCTGCCGGCATGTATCCCCCCTCCGCACGAAGACTAGCACAGTTCAAGTTTCCCGTCAAGAGTAGCATTTGCACAAATCGTGCAATTCTCGCGAAGGGTAGCGCAACTCCGATTAGCCAAATCGTGGGTTGATTCCCGAATTGTGCTACTCTGCGCGGCAAATTTCGAGCTGTGCTACTTTCCGTATATGGAGCGACGATATAATATTTACCTTTAATACACACACATGTTATCATTATTCTGTCGTCTATACATTGTCATTCGTTATATTTTTTTTTAGCCGAGGGAAACGTCTGGGAGTATGCGCTTTCACATGTTGGATAATGTGAGGATAGCGCTAAGATTTTTACAATGCAAGAACATCAAGCTCGTCAATATTCAAGCAGAGGATATTGTTGACGGCAATCCTAAGCTAACACTTGGTCTCATATGGACCATCATCCTTCATTTCCAGGTATGTTTTTTTGCTCTACATTTATAGTTATATATTATTAGTACTTTGCTATTAGTGAGAACCATACCTTCCGAATGCTTCGTCACCAGATGTGTCATAAACTTTTGTTAAGATTACTTACTAGACAATTTTTAACTTTCTAATTGCAGCTGCAACAAATATTTACATTCAAAAGCTTTTTCGTAACCGTTAATTGATTACGTAGACGCATTAGAACATATTATAGCTATTCAGTTTCTCTTGTAAACGGATCATTCGCAGGTCAAGTTACATTTGAATTCTGTTATATTTCTGATGAGCAGATTTTGTTTATTCCTGAATTTAAGAATAAGACAAGCTTTATACACTGCTTCAATATCTGATCCTACTTTTTTCGCGGAATAATACGATGAGGCTGTACGTTAGATGGTTGCATAGTCACAGCACTGGGGGCCATTCAGTTAAGAGTTCGGGGGAGACGACAGCAGAGTTCGCGGTTCTCATGTGCCATACGGTGAGAATACAAATTGGTACACGGAACAGCGTTCGCTTTAAATTCTACAGCTTGTTCGCGCATCCCTGGCGCGGCATTTTTTTTACTCCTGCAGTCCCTTGACCGTTTCCAGACGAAATACCACTCGAGGACTACGGCATGCTAAAATGTTTTGTCTGCCGCGCAAAGCACTTTTTCTCCATTATCTACTTACTGCTACTTCAATCTTCTCTATTTGGACGCATTCCTAAAGAGACGTATTTTACTTACACTCGTTCTAACAAAATTTCAAACTGTGAACTTCTTTATCTTTTCTTCGCTCTACAAGCTACATATACATGCGCACATAAAGTATTGCAACCCAACTAAAAATACCCCAAGTATAAGATGCAAGATTGAATAAATGTTTCCCATCATAATTAGTCAAGTCTGCTAATTAACCTTGCTTCGACATTTCATATCGTTCACGATTATTGTTCGCGACTCATCGTCATGTTAATGTGAATCAGAATACTGACAAATCATAGTACAGATTCTTTCGACATATTCGAGAACGCTTTAATTTCAATTAACACAAAAAAATAACAAGTATATTGTTAATTTCTACCAGGATTTTATATATTGGCTAAAACTTTCAGCTCATTGAGATCATAAAGCATTATATTGTAATAAAGTGCCATAACATTTTTTTGCGTCTCTGCTTCGACTCCTAAAAAGTGTTTATATGATAATAGAGTTCATTGAAAGATTATATCTGCGTTTGTAAGCATTGGCAATATATTTCACACTAATAAACGCTATACGTGAACTTATTTTTATTTTTATTTTATCCGCCGCAGAGATGGCGACGCCAGGTAAGCTATTTTCTGCATAGTAACGTTAAATGCATCTCTAAAGTGTGTAGTTCCCTGTTTTATCGACTGTTGTGTCAGTAGTCTGTTCATATACCTTTGCTAGGACTTACCTACTAAGTTACCTAAATCTCATGCAGATGGCACAGGTCATACTATTAATTCTAACTCCAGCGTTGAAACTGCTTGAAACGAGCTGTGCTAGCATTTGGATCTCTCAATGTTGCTGCCAATGTTTTATTTGCAACACATGCACGATTTCTGCGTTTTTGTGACTTAAAAAGCGAGCTTAAAGTGAACTTTTTTTGGCCGACTGGAAAAAAAGTGGGAAAAAAAGTTTTTCTGTCCGCCTTTTGAAAGGTTAAAAAAATTAACATACTTACATACTATACATATAAAGTGTATGAGTATGTAAAAATATACATTTGTAGCCTCAAAAAACGCAGAAATCAGTACATGCGTTGTTACAAAAAATATGGTGTGTGGCTAGGGCTAAGCGGTCTTTTTGACCTCGTGTGTTTGCATTACTCGGCCTAAAAAAGCCCACTTCACGCACTTGGTACACAGTATACTATTTCAAACGTTATTTACTTTATTTGCTTTCGCCAACATGTTGTGCGTCCTTGATTATTTTCCTACGTACGCACAAAAACGAATTTCAAGCAAATTGAAAACGAAATCGTATTGCAGTGATAATTTTGCAGCTGTATCATTCAAATCGTAGAGTGCTTCATTTCTTAGAAATATAGACTAACATTGCTGAACCGTATAATGTAATCGCTCATATAGAGAATTACTATAACGAAAGAAGATTTTTCGCGCGCACATTTTAGTATACGTGTGACCTAAGTAGCCGATTATTGCATAGCGTGTATTGATAAAACGCCGTGCACTTATGGGGTGCTTAGTTCACGAGTATCGTATTAGTATATTATGCAACGGGTACAGAAAGACCGCCTTCGGCTCGTGCTGTGAACTCTCGTTTTGAAAATACAGTCTTTATGTACAAGTTACGTAGGATATTTTATACCACGAGAGCCGAAAATTCACATTAAAGTTGTGATTTTGAGGTTAGAGCGGTATAATAGTATATTGTGTACCAAGGGCGTAAAGTGGGCTTTTTTATACCGAGTGTGGAGTTTGCAGTACGAGTCTAGTACGAAGGCTCGGGCTAGCTCGCCTCCGACTCGTACTGCAAAATCCACGAGGCTAAAAAGCCCACTTAGCCCTTGGTGCACACCATATTTTATGTAACGCGCGGACGTATTTTCGCGTTTTTTCGTACGTGTGAGGAGAGACTGATGTGACTATTATTTGACACGGCAACCGTGCTCTTGTCTTGTTCAAACATTATATAAAATAAATAAATAATGCAAATTTATAAAAATCAGACATGCTCGCAGAAATCGTGCATGTATTACAAAAAAAATTTTAAACGCAGGGGTATTGCAATCCACTGTGATTATGAGAATAAAAAAATTCATAAATTTTATTTGAAACAGATTCTGACCGAACAAATGAAAAGCAACTAAGTCAAAATGAAACCTGTGAATCCGAGGTGACGTTTAACAAGACATTCTATACTAGCGTATCATATGCCATTGCGCGCTTCGTTATCAAACATTTACACAGCGTCGATTATTAAGATACAGCATACTGTAGCTAAGTCTAGCTTCCACACGCGATTATTCATCTCGGTTGGAGTCGAAGCATCCAAGCAGCTTTCGCAATTAAAATAATTAGCAAACTACCGACAACGTGCATCCGAGTGAGAACGTTCGCGATGCAGTTGTCTGAATAATAATCTATAATCAAAGCTGTGATTTGAAAAGTAGCTTAGTAGTAATCGTCAGAATATCTTGATACTTCTTAGGTATAAGGATCGATTTTTCCACCACGTCATAATACTACGGTTCTCCGTGTATAATGGTATGCAAATAAGAAATTATAGCCTTCGAATTGATGTAATTGTACCAGTTTAAGAGAGATTGATGGTCGAAGGTTGGCGACGTTGATGGCGAAGGAATGAATCGATTATAAATATATATAAAGCTTTATTGTGTCTCCCCTCTGGGGTTTACAAACTTCTTTCTTTGTACACTTTATATATATATATATATATATATATATATATATATATATATATATATATATATATATATATATACACACGCTTCTCCATTCGTGCAACTCGTCTTTGGCGATGTCAACGCGGGGCTTCCGCACGGGCGCGTTGTCCTGAAATTCGCCGAGATCTATCTTTTTTTTCCTTTCGTCGCAGCTCAGCCTTATATGTAACGCACGCATTCGATACACGAGGCATTTTTTATGCGCGAGTATTAGATTCCACGTAATCCCCTCGTGACGTAAGCTAAGTTCGTTAAAGCGACGGTCGATCGTTGGATTTCTTTTGCGGAACTTCACGTTCTTATTGTGAGAATTGTTTGCAGCATTTCTCGAGAAAAAAATGGAGCTGCGTTGATCAACTGATCGATCTCGATTGTCGCACACGTACACACTGATCGAGTATATGACACCTAGAGACAATAAGGCGTGGCCTGCTTTCAAAAAAGTAAAAACCGAATCCCACCTGTCTTATCGAGCCGGGCTTTCGCCAAAGCATGAGTGTACTGTTACATGTAATTTCTTTTCTAAATAAGACCTAGCTTTTTAAAGCTCAGCTCTCGTGTACACAGCTGTAGTCGCAAGCAAACATTTAATATTGTGCCGCAAAGACAGAAGAACGAATAGAAACGTGTGCCACGGCTCGAGAGCGCAGGACCGGGATGCCCGCCCGTAGCCCGAAAGCACTCGTTTGGTATGCACAAGGCGTAGGTCATAGGAGCTCTCTCACGAAAAAGCCTGAGTGTATTGTGCCAACATTGACAACATTGCCGCCAGCGCCTACGCGAGTCGCGACGTAGGTGTCGCTTCGTTACACTACACGGAGAGATAGTGCCGGGCGACTCGCTCGTTTTTTCGGGCTGTTTTGAGCCGACTGGCGTTAATGCGCGCCTCGCGAGGTGGCATCATCAGTGGGAGAACGCATGGCGTTGATGACGATGGCCGTCAGCGAATTTCCGATCCCTCATCTTCGCCGTATTGGGACAAGGAGAAGGCGGTGTATTTTGACAAGCCAAGTAAGAGAGCGAGCGCTTACGATGGATCGCGCGAGCCCAGTCAAGTCGACTCTCGAGCGACGAGCTCATGCTCGATTTTCGAGCGCTGATGCGTATACTGCGCCATGCGTAATCACGACTCCAGTCTCTTGCACTGTACCTTACGCGGATTATGTCCGCACTTATCGTCAAAGACGACGCTTCTATTAATTTGTTTAATTCTACTACTATTGTTATTATTATTATTTATTTATTAATTTTTTTTTTGAAAATGGCCCATGAAATCTTGAAAATAACTTTGAAAAAATCTCGGTCGACAAGCGAAATTTATAAACCGTTTATGACTCGCGGCTGAATACCTCGCGAGCGTCGTATTATTTGAAATTCGTATCCAAGCATATTAATTATTCATTCGTCGCAGATTTACGACGGAATTTGCGTGTTGGTCGAGTTTTCCATTAGATATAGAGCCAGCCAGGCTACCAAATTCGTCCTTGCTCGGAGTTTCTGAATTATTTTGCATCGTGATCGACCGACGTCCAATGGATTCGAGCATGCGGGCGTTTTGTTTTTTCAAGGTGATGCAACGATCCGCTAATGAATTCTGCGATTAAAAAGTTGCTGAAGTCAAGAGGCCCCAATTGAGAGTTGTAGTATAAGGTATGCCGAAAAGCAGCGCGCGGCGGCGCAGCAGCAGAGAGCTGAACGACCAACGTAACGAGCTCGTAAGTCGTATACGCGGTGACCTCATGTCCGGGCCCCGCATATTTATCACGTTATATTATACACATGCATGCGCCGCGATCTCTTTCCGACCATACGTCTTCCACTTCTCGGCTATCCTCGGCTGGCTTTGTTCTCCTTCGGCCACTTCATTCGCTCGATTCCTCGGCCGCCGGCTCGAGCCGATGCGTGCAGGGAGCGCCCATAGCCGAACAGCAAGAACAAGCCGGCGGATCGGCGAGCGCAGCGTCCAAGAGATCTCTCTCATCCGAGAGAGCGAGAGCAAGGCGAGACCGTGGCTTGTCTCGAAACGGAAATCGACCGGGCTCGCCTCGGCGATACATATGTATGAGCCGTTATGCTCGTAAACAAGCTGACGATGATGGATTTCTCGCGATTATCCGTTGAGAAAAAAAGTCCGCGAGCTTCATCTGCATACGCGTCTGCGTCGGACGCGCAGCGACTTTCCCAAATAAGCTCAGTCCAAGTTCATCGAAGAGCTAAAACGAGCAAGCGCCCACTCGCGTCGACCTGCTGTTGTTAGATGCGACTTTCGCGTCCTCGACGCACTCCAGAGCCGTTCGATGAGAGGGCAGCATCTCGCCGTACGAGCCACGGCCTCTCGCGATCCGTCAATTGTCATGCACGCCGCTTGTTGGACCTCGTATAATGCAGTGCATCGTATCACGTATGCCGCGTACTGGACCTCACCTGCGCTTCTGCCGCGGAATTCACGATAATTGCAGCTAACAGCTGCCTCGATCAACGCCGCAGTCCGAGTCGTCCATTTCCACACGTAACGCCCGAAGGCTCGTTCTCCCGATATATCCTGCAGCCGCTCATATAATGAAAATACAAAGAAACTCGCTCTCGAGGCGCGAGCGCCCACGCCGGGCCTTAGGAATTAATGCGCCCGTGGGGCGACAGCGCCGACTGCCGAGCTGCGACGAGAGGAGAGCGAGGATCCTTGTGCATTTCGTCCCTGGCCATCTACGACTCGTCCGACGCTGCGCCGAGGATATTCTATTTTCAGACAAACAAATCATCGCGCAGCTCGCAATCGACACCCGAGTACTCGCTATTCTCGCCCGGTACTCGGGGCATGCGGAGCGCCTGGAGAGCAGCACGGCTAATGGGTTCCGCGCGAGTGAGTTGGGTCTGCAGCTCCATTGAGAAATTTCGCAGGAAGCACCTGCTGTTCGCGGGGGCACGCCGCGGAACGAACGAGCGGGAGAGCTGCTATGGTCACGGCGCACGCTTTCCCGCATCTAATTCATGCTGTCGTGGATCTCGGCGCTGTGTGCACCTAATACCGCCTCTCTCTCTCTCTCCCTCTCTCTCTCTCTCTCTCTCTCTCTCTCTCTATTGCTTGTATTATATACTTACTTCATTTAGTCTTTGCTTCTGCTCTGTCGCAGAGCCCTTACCCTGCGCGCCGGACGCGGCTATAAAGAGCGCTCATCAAGTCTTGCGGCGCTCGAGGGGCGCAGCAGCACTTTCACAAAATGAAGGGCTTCTTGAGAGTCGTCGCGAGCACAAAACCGCGAGAGTGAAACGCTGCACGGACGGCCATGTACGGCCTGATCTGCAGGCGCGCCGAATCGAGCGGATCGCCGCGCGCGGAGAGATCTAAAGAGCGCGAAACAAGAGAGGTGAGGCGAAACAAACAAAGCGAGTCACGCTTTCAGCTTCAAATTTGGAATTCGTCCCTCGAGTGGCCGCGACGAATAACGTAATCCTCCGAACGGCTCGACGCACGCACGTCTCGAGCGCGAGGCTGCTGAGCGAGTCGTGCTGCGGGCGAAGGTGAGACGCGAAATTTCCTCGAAAAATGCGCCGAGACCCATCGATCGCTCGTGTGCGGCGCATGTGTCAAAATTACGTGGAATCGCGTTGTGTAGCCGGCAAGAATCTCTAGCTGCATCAGCTCGGCAACGGACTGCAGAGGAGCTGGAAAATGCCACTCGGTTGCAAGTTGCAAGTGGCAAGAACCAGGCCATCAAAGAGTTGTGCTTGGCGTCGGTAAACCGTAAAGAGAACTCTCTTTCTCGGGCACTCGCATACTCGCACACCTGCTCTCTGAAGCGTGCATAGTGCATTACGCATCTACCCACACGCATGACCGTATCACCGAAATTTCAGACGGTTGTCATAGGTGTGGTAATCATATCTGCTGCCAATCGACTCCCATCAATAAAACAGAGAGAGAGAGAGAGAGAGAGAGAGAGAGAGAGAGAGAGAGAGAGAAGCACGAACTGCACGAACTGCACGAACTGCACGAAGAGAAAAACCGAGAGCGACGGACGGGTCTGGGAAAGAGAAAGCGAAACATCATCAGAGTCGGAGCGGCTGGCACGAGATACGAGAGGCGATCGCTGGGCGAGCGAGGTGGGGGCCCGGCAGGCAGCGGCCGCGGCTCGCGTCGGGGGACAGGCGCAAGACAGTCGCTGGAACTCCAGCGCGGCCGTAGGTAGTACCGAGTACGGGCATATCGTCCGCGCCGTCGCTGCAGCGAAGCACAGCTGTTGTTGTTGTTGCTGTTGTGGTTGGTGGTGGTGGTGGTAGTGCTGCTGCTGCTTTTGCTTCACGCCGGACGAAGGTCGCCGCAGAGGCGCAGCAGCGGCGGCGGCGGCGGCATAATGCACGCCCGCCGAGACGCCCGCGTCAGCGAGCCGGAGAACCGGACGGGCAGTCGCAGCGCCAGCCTGCATAACAACCATAGTCCTGCGCCGCCCGCGCACACATGCCTATAAGTTATCCGCACGCAACCGGCTTCCGTCATTCCTCGCTCGAGTCTCGTCCGCGCCGGATCGCCAATCGACCGATCGACCGAACGCTCGAAGCCGCGCTTTTCCGCAACAGCATCGCACTGTCGCAGCCTTGCCGAGAGTGCAGTGATATGTGCTGCGCGAACTTGCGATCCGCATCCCCGCGACGCTTGTGTTCGACTTTGCTCGACTTTGTGCCCGACTTTGTGCCCGAGGGCCAAGGCATTAAGAGGCAGCCCCTTCCGCAGTGCAGTGCTACGACGATAATCAAGCCCTGAGCCCGCCATCGCCGAGAGATCGCCGCTTGTACTTAGCTGCTCCGCGAGCTGAGTGCGGCGGACCATGTCCATGTACAAGTTCAGCAAGCACGGCAGGCTCTTCGTCCAGGGCACGAGAGAACAGTCTGACGCGGACAACGTCAGCCCCAACATCAGCGCCAACGTCGTCTCGGCCAGCAGCAGCGCTGCCATGGACGTCCAAGCGATCCACATCAAGCGCAAACTCTCCACCGAGGTCCTAGGTACGCGCGGCCGACGACCTCCCGTCGTCGGGCTCGAGGCACTCCGGAGATTCGTGCACGCTTCCAAGAGTTGCGAGTCAGAGTAAAATCGTTACGCAACCGCGCGCGCGCGAGCATGTCTATGCGGCTAAGCCTTATAAGTAGCCGTGTTTACGCCTTACGGTACGGGCGCGAGGGAACAGGGCTACAGCTGAGCTCAGCTTCGAATATACTTAATTAGTTATGCAGAATGCTCTCGCGCCGTCCGGCGTACCGCGATGACCGTACTTACTAGTCGTTTGAAGATCGCTTCGTCGACTGTCGAGTGTCGAGTGCAGTTTCTGCGCAGCTGCGCCGCGCCAGATAACGCGCGCCTTATCGCGGCCGTATTTATGCTTGCTTGCATAACTATCTCTCGCGCGGGACGCGTGCACGAATCTCTGGAGGAGGATTGCGATGGACGAGGCTGTGACCCAACGCTGTTTGTTTGTTTGTTTGTGTGTGTGTGTGCGTGAACAGGCTCGTCGATCGAGTCGACCAAGACCTCGCGGCGTGGCGAGAACGGCGCCCGACGTATCGTCACGCGCATCGTCCGCAAGACAACGACCCTGACGCGCGGCGAGGAGGACAGAGTGCCCGAGGACGCGTCCAAGTGCGCCCAGCAAAAATCCATTCAAGAGTCGCGCTACGTCAGCAGCGCCAGTTCCAGCCAGCAGCAGCTCCAGCCCAAGCCCAAGACCGTCAGGGTAAGAGACCGTCGTATAACGACCGCATCGAAGTAATAAGCGCGTAAACCCGTTTGTATTTAGCGCTCTAGCTCTGCTCTCTGGCGTTTTTGTCGCCATGAGAGAGGCGCACACCTAATGCAGCATACTCCAAAGCAGGGAGTGCAGAGCTGCGCGCGGCTCGTAAGAAATGAAGGAGAGATTCGCGCGGCGGTTTCGACTGCACCGCGGCACACGATCGGCCCGGCAAAAGCCGCCGCCGTCGCGAGAGCGAGAGAGCTCCACGGATCCACGGAGCGACGCAATATGCGAGGCACAATGTATGTGTATGTACATGGGTACAGGTGCGCGCCTTGCACCTCGCCTATGTACATTGTACATACCACGAGCCCAACAGACGACTGGCGCTGTCGATGTACCGGTTATGTTCCCGACTCTCTCTCTCTCTCTCTCTCTCTCTCTCCTCCGTTGACTGCAAGTTGACCTTGCACCTCGGTCGGCTCTAGAATCTAGATGGAAAGCGCTCGCGCATTTTCGGCTTACCTGCGTCGCGCGACCATCGGCGAGAATCAAGGCTTTCGCGTGGGATCCGCGCCTACTCGGCAGCTGCCTTTTACGCGGGATCGGGATCAATGTCGAGCAGATTTTCATAATCTGCCTAACGCATAAAAAGACGGACAGCAACCTCTTTAGCCGCAAAGCGAGGCGTGGGCGCGCCCGCTACCCGTATGCTGATTCCCGCTCCGCCGCGGTCTTGTATGCTTTCGGTTTTGAAACATCTAGCCGAGCTTTACACAATACACCTTGCAGCACCTCGAATCCCATGATCGTTGGGCGGATGTTGTCTCCCTCCCTGCGCCTCACCGTAAACGTCTGTATACTCGGCCTATAGCAGCAGTCGCAGCGCGTGCAAGGAGAAGCTCGTGCATGCCCAGTGCCTCTCTGACGATGTCGCGTTTCTTTTCTCCTTGCGTATTTGCTTTGTGCACAATTTACTATCAGCGTCACTTCTGACAGCAAAACTGAGAACTGTTGGTTTGCTTACATATTGGCTTATATGGAGAGTTATACAAAATAATTTTTTTAAAAGATAAATATCAGTGCCTTTGATGTATACAAAAATTTACAAGCACTTTAAACACCGAGGATTTTATAAGAAATATTTTTGTCATTTTCCCATATTAGCTACACATTTTTGCAATCGTTTAGTTCCGAGGGCGGCCACCACTTTATGTAGAATACGCGTAAAATGCCTCAACGCACAGAGCGAATATAGTGAAAGTTTGTATTATGAGAAAGCAAGCTCCGGGCAAATATAATTTCAGACGATAATTCTACCTTACGCAGACGGTGAATACGATAATGTAATTTCGACTTATACATGATATATACCTAATTAAATGCTTCCTTCAAGACAATCTTTCGAGCTTTAGAGAAACGATTCCTCCTATATACTCATAACCCGAAACGAACGATTATTAATTGTGCCTCAATGCAGACCCCTTTTACAGTGTAATATATTTTGTACTAAAAGTTATTTTCACTGTGAGAAACGGAAAGTCGAAAAAAACCTTAACTTCGAGCACCGGCATAGAGCACTGATTGAAAAAGTAAGCAGAAAGAAACACATTTCTGACCAAATGATAATTATTACTCAATCTAATTTCATGGCTCCGGTCCAACTGACGTTTTTTTTCTGACATTGTAGTTAGATGTATATAATGTATAAGTATAAGCCAGTAAGCCACTAGTTTCTTTTTCCACTAGCTCTCCTTGATAGCTATATGATATATAGGTTTTATTATAGGAATTCGTTCGTCTACTCTTATCTAAGAAAAAAGAATACTTCCGATTCAAAAGGAAAATAATCTCGATGTGATTGTCAAAAGGCAGTCTCTTTGAACCGAAAAAAATAAATTTTCATACAAGTTCCGTCTGCGTTAAAAAGATTACTTTGTTGACAAATGAAAACAATGTAAAGTCTATTTTTTGAAAAAGAAATAATTTTGTCTCTAGAAAAGAGAAAAACTAGTACATTATGCAACAAAAGTTGGGAATTATTCCTGTGGGTGGGTTTATTGCGGCAGTAAATGCGACAGTAATCACCCGAAAGAATTATCGACTTTAGTCCCGTATTGCATCTAGAACTTTTTGTAACACATGCCCTAAAGTGACCTTTTTTTGACCGGCCTGAAAAAAGCGGGCAAAAAGAGATTGAAAAAAAAGATTCGTCTGTGGCTCGTACACGCCCTCGCCTAGACTCGTCCTGTACCATCTCCACACTCGATCCAAAAAAGCCCCCTTTACGCCCTTGGCACGCAATATATTATTATTCATGACTTGACTGTGTAGCCACTTTGTTGTTTTGAAAAGTGGGATCTCCACATCCACTATTAATAGAAGCTAAATTTTAAAAATTTATAAATTTTTCAAGATTTTCAGTTTTCAAAATTAAAATTTTTTATTTACGACTGAACTATAATAGCCACTTTATTCCCTGAAAATCGGGGCAAAAGTAGCATTTTATTCCCGCAAAATACTGAAAATTTTTTTTTTAATTTTGAAAATTTTTAAACAATTTTGAAAATTTAAAGATTTAGAAAATAATAAATTAACGTATATGTCTTGTATAATGCCGGTGGCTGAGTATAGGTCCCACTTTTCAGGAAATAAAGTGGCTACACAGTTCAGTCCTGAATAAAGCAATATACACTGAACAAAAACACAGTCATTTCTGCTGTAGTCCGAGTTTTCTGTGAAGTCCGGTAGTTTTAACCGTTCTGCCACCGTAACGACTGTTCAGTAAGAACAACGGTGTTCCACTGGTAGTTTTGGCGAGTCGCGACTCGTAAAATTGGTCGCTCACACGCGACACCAGCAAAAACGACCGAACTGATTCTTTAAAACTACTGAACTTTACAGTAATTTTGGTTAGTCTTCGTACAATGACGGATTACTGGTTTTTTTTTAGTGTATGTAAAATGAGAGTAAAGTCGATTATTCCCTCGGGTGATTTACTTTTAAACTTTCACCCGCGGGAATAATCATCGACTTTACTCCCTTGTTACATAATGTACACCCAAAAAATGTCCTTTACTTCAAAATGATTTTAATTTTGGATCCTAAATTAAGATTATTTCCTCTTGATCCAAAAGGACATTTTTTTGGGTGTACTATTATTAATTTTTCAAAAAATTTAAATATTCTTAAAATCATCAAAAATTTGATGCCACATCCGACAATCGGGGCAAAAGTAGTATACTTTTTCCGTAGACCTGTTTGCGGGGCAAAAGTAAAATTTGCGGGACAAAAGTTAAACTTTTACACTCAGAGGAATAATATTTTTGGAGCAAAAGGATTTTTTTTCCAAAATCCATTTGATTCAGAAACAAATTCATTTTGAGCCAAGAAAAATAATACTGACTCAATAACTCATTTTTTTTTAATTAAGAGACATTTTTTTCATTCAAAATACCATGATCATCAAAATGCAATTTTCATCTTTGACTAAAAGGAAACTTTTTGACTCAAATATCGATTTATTTGGCTTATAAAGAATTATTTTGGTGTAAGTTTACATTGAAATTGCGAAACCCCATATCCTCTTGGCATAAAAAACGATTAATTTGTCTCATAAAGAAACGTTTTAGGGAAAGCATACAGTAAACGATAATAATTTGAGCAATATACTGTACAATATTTGAATAATTTGGTTATAGGGTTATTATCTATTGACATTTTTAAATTAATTTTCTTTTCCGCTTGAGACAAAATTATTCCTTTTGAGAAAAATAGAATTTGTAGAGCTCAATTTTTCCATTTGTCAACAAAGGAATCCGTTTAATGCAAGCGGATCTTGTACGAAAATATTTTTCCTTTTGGTTCAAAAAGACTACATTTTGGAAATATAATCAAGATTATTTTCCTTTTGAATCAAAATGATTCTTTTTTCCGCAATGGGATATTTCTCTGAGTGTGTCTGTTTACTTCGCGTTGTTCTCAGTTTCTCGAGTCAGCTGATACAAACGTGCGCGTCGATAATACCGCGACGGTGTTCCGAATAGCTGTACGATTTTTTCGACTCGAGGCGTCGCGTTGCCTCACGCGCTCGTCGCCACTTGCGCTGACGTCACGCAGTATAGAGCGCGCGCTCGCTCGCATTTATGGCAATGTTGCGCTCTCCGTACCGCTCGAGACTCGGCCCGCATAAGGCGACGAGCAGACGGCATCGCAGAAAGTGACTCGGACAGCTTGCGCAACTATATGATCCGCTGCCGGTGCCGGACGCCGGTACTGCGCCGATCGATCAGCTCTCAATCTCATGCTCTATCTCTTTTTTTTCGTCTTTCGCTTGTGGTTTTCCAGCAGCCTACAACAGCGTCATAATGAGACGTAAAACTTTGTTTCAGATCTCCGACATCGTAGTCGGGCAAGAGTCCCACGTGACGGCCAAGGAGGCTCTGCTGCGATGGGCGCGCAGGTCGACGGCCCGCTACCCGGGCGTGCGCGTAAGCGACTTTACGAGCTCGTGGCGCGACGGCATGGCCTTCAGCGCCCTCGTGCACAGGAACCGGCCGGACCTACTGGACTGGCGCAGCGCCCGCACCTGGCAGGCGCGCGAGAGGCTCGAACGGGTCTTCTACGTCGCCGAGCGCGAGTACGGCGTCACCAGGCTTCTAGATCCCGAAGGTAACGTTAATGCTGCTGCCGCTCGTTCGCTCGTCGTGGGCCAATGGGTTTTATGCGATTAATATGGTCACGTGTAATTTTGCCCGACAGACGTTGATACCCCCGAGCCGGACGAGAAGTCTCTGATAACGTACATATCGTCGCTATACGACGTGTTCCCGGAGCCGCCGGCGATCCACCCGCTCTACGACGCGGAGGCCCAGCGCCGGCTCGGCGAGTACCGCGAGCTCGCGAGCAGCCTCCACCTCTGGATGCGCGAGAAGATGTCGATGGCGCAGGACCGCTACTTTCCGCCCACCCTCATAGAGATGAAGAAGCTCGCGGCCGACAGCGCCAAGTTCAAGAGCGACGAGGTGCCGAGCCGCCACCGCGACAAGCTGCGGCTCAGCCACATCTTCCGCGAGCTCCAGAAGTACTTCGAGAGCGTCGGTGAGATCGACATCGAGCAGGAGCTCCACATCGACCTCATCGAGAAGAACTGGAACCGACTGATGATGCTCCACCAGGAGCGCGACCAGGCCATCAGCGACGAGATCAAACGGTGGGTACTGCCTCTCATGGCAGCGTCGATCGAAATCACTCGACCGCTCATGCCGTAAAACTTAATTGACCTACTTAATGCGCGACGCCTTTCGCAGACTCGAACGACTGCAACGACTCGCCGAGAAGGTGCACCGCGAGATGAAGTCGACCGACAATCGGCTGGAGGAGCTCGAAAGGCGCGTCGAGGAGGAGGCCCGGCGGCTCGATCGGCTCCACCCGCTCGAGGCCAAGCACGCCGTCGACCTGCTCGAGCAGGACATCCGCAACACCGAGCTCCAGATCCAGAACATCTTCGCCGACGTGCACAGCCTGACAGAGGGCCGCTACAGCCAGGCAGCCGATCTCCACAAGCGCGTGCAGAAGCTGCACCAGCGCTGGGTCGGGCTGCGCTCGCTGCTCCATAAGCGGCTCGTCCAGCCGCTCTCGGACGTCTCCTTCCCCGTGGAGGAGCGTGTCGTCACAAAGCACCGCACGACCGTGCACGAGACCCGGCTGGTAGACACCAACCCCCACTTCCGCGCCCTGCACGACTGCATCGACTGGTGCAAAAGCAAGCTCAAGCAGATCAACGAGGCCGACTACGGCTCGGACCTTCCGGGCGTACAGTCCGAGCTCGACATCCATCAGCGCGAGCACAAGGCTATCGAGCAGATCCACACCAAGGTCGAGAGGTGCGTCCAGGCCAAGAGCAATTTCCACGGCGAAGAGCTCGCCCTCTACAGCCAGCACCTCGGCCAGCTCCAGAAGATTTACACCGAGCTCATCACCCTTTCCAACAAACGCATGACCGACCTCGAGACGCTCCACGACTTCATACAGTCGGCAACCGGCGAGCTCGTCTGGCTCAACAGCAAGGAGGAGACCGAGGTCACACGCGACTGGAGCGACAAGAACCTCGTCGTCCGCAATGTCGAGCAGTACTACGAGGTAACTTTTTCCGTTTTTCTCCTCTCCTCTTCTGTAACCCCGTCGCATCTGCCCGTCCGGTTTACCGAACTCACAATAACCTTTGCCTTTTCGTGCTTTCATCATAGCAAACATATGGCTCTGGAGTCGAGGTAAATAATTGCGATCTTTTAAGCATGCGAGACCGTTTGTTATGTCGTTGCTGTCACGTTTTTGTCACATGTCTAGTAGTACAATCGTCTCTCTCTCTCTCTCTCTCTCTCTCTCTCTCTCTCTCTCTCTCTCTCGCCCTCTATCTTCCTCTCTAATGATGATTCTCGAAATAGTCACTGATGAGCGATCTCGAGAAGCGCGAGATCCAGGTCTCCGCCGTGCAAGACCGCGGCGAGGGTCTCGTACTGCAGCACCACCCGGCATCCAAGACCATTGAAGCTTACATGACGGCGATACAGAGCCAGTGGGCCTGGCTCCTGCAGCTAACCCTCTGCCTCGAAGTACACCTCAAGCACGCCTCCCAAAGCCAGCAGTTCTTCAGGGAAGTGCAGCAAGCCGAGCAGTGGATCTCAAAGAGGGACGAGATCTTGAACACCGTTTACTCGCAGTCCGAGTTCAGTTTGGACGAGGGCGAGCGTCTGCTCAGAGGCATGCAGGAGCTGCGCGACGAACTCAATAATTACGGCCCACACGTTGACGGGCTGGTCGAGCAAGCAAAGGTAATCGTTCCCATGAAGCAGCGCAGGCAGCCGGTAACGCGGCCCATCCAGGTCACCTGCATCTGCACCTACAAACAAGTCAACGTAAGTCTCTGCTTTATTTTATTCGTCGCGCGGATGCTTTACTTCTCGCTCGATCAGTCGCTTGACTTTATCTCTCGCTTCAGATGGCCATTGAGAAAAACGAGCAATGCACGCTCTATGACAACTCCGGGCGAGTCAAATGGAGGGTAAAGAATTCCCAGGGAGTCGAGTCGCCCGTGCCCGGCGTCTGTTTCTCGCTCCAGCCGCCTGACAAGGAAGCTCTTGATGCCGTCGAGAAACTGAGGAGGCAATATGAGAGGAGCGTGGCTCTTTGGCAACGCAAACAACTCCGTCTTAGGCAAAACATGATCTTCGCTACTATCAAGGTACGTACCTGCTTTTTCTACTCTCGTGCTTGACAAGTCAAGGGACTAGCGCTCATGTATGAATGACATTGCTCCAGGTGGTCAAGGACTGGAGTCTGCAACAGTTCCTGGATATGGGCCAGGATCAGCGTACTGCCATTCGCAAAGCCTTAAACGAGGACGCGGAGAAGCTGCTGGCTGAGGGGGATCCCTCCGATCCACAGCTGAGAAGGCTCAGGCGCGAAATGGCCGAGGTGAATCGGCTGTTGGACGACTTTGAAAAACGCGCAAGAGCCGAGGAAGAGTCGCGCCACGCTGGTCGCATTTTCAACGAACAGATCACATCGCTCCAGCAGGCACTGGAAGATGCCGAGCGCATTTTAAACATCCGCATTGCAGCGCCGCTACCGCGCGATCGCGACAGTCTGGAACACCTGGTCCTCGAACACAAAGACTACGAACAGAGCTTGCAGCGCTTGGCGCCCAAGATAGAGGAAGTGCAACAAACTTTCCGAGGAATCAGTCTCAAGACACCTCAGATGAAGAACAAGCTCGACAACGTCATGAGTAAGTGGAATCACATCTGGAATCTAAGCAACCTTTACATCGAACGTCTCAAGTGCGTTGAGATTGTGCTCAGCGGTCTCGAGGAAAACAGTAACGCCATATCCGAGCTGGAGATCAAGTTGGCCTCCTTTGGCGAATTGCCCTCTGATGTAAAGGGTCTTCAAAACGTCCTTGAAAATTTGATGGTTCTGCAGAACGCCATTGCACAGCAGCAGATCAATGTCGATCAGCTTAACGACGACGCCCATACCGCGCGACGACTTGTCGAAAAGTCCAGACCCAACCATCGTGGACCGCACGGCGATATGGACAGACTGGATTTGGAAATAAATAGACTGAACGCGAGGTGGACCAACGTCTGTGGTCAGCTTGTCGATAGACTCCGAAGCGCCGAAACTGCCTATGGACTCGCTCAACAGTATCAAACATCTTATCAAAACGAGGTTGACTTTGTCGATGAAAGTTACGGCAGGCTCGAGAATCTAGCTCCAGTACACACGAAGCCCCAAGAACTGGAGACTACTAAGGTTTCACATCTTTTTTCTTTTATCTTTTCTATCGCCATCAAAAATCAGAAATAATAATATTATCCACATTTTTTAGAACCTACTGAACAGAGTGACCGATCGTGCTCCAGCTGTCGAAGCTGTCAACCTTACTGGCGGCCGTCTTATTCGCGAAGGAAAGGTAAGATACTATGGATAAGTCTACGTTAGACCTAGCCTTAGCACTGGTCGAATGGAACTTGCGTGAATGAAAAATATTTAGATATCGATAAGCACACTGCACATTCATCTTTCATATTGTATTCACCACTATTGTACACTATACGACGATTTTACATAAGTTCTTTCAGCGAACAACGGACAAATATACTTTCTATTTCAGTTATTCAATATCCTCAATCCAAATTTTGGTAAAATCTTTACTTTTTGAATATTATACATTTTTTTCAGATTATTATTTTTTATGTTTAATTATGCATTAATTTTTTTTTCTAACTATGCAATTTAATATATGCTTTATCTCTTTTCTTTATTTTTCATATAGATTGGTTGGTTATTCAAGGGTTCATGAAAGAGGCATGGTACTGCTTATTATTTACAATAGTAAACTAATTAAATATGTGAACATTAAAAGTGTATAATATACGGTTGAGTGATTATTTATTGATTGGGTGATCACCGGTGTAGCTGGGAGTCCATAAGCTTACGGGAAATTAAGTTCAACCTGCTAATTTATTCGGAGGCTCACTGTGGTAAAGCGTACAAGAAAAAAAGATAATAGGTTTAACATTCATTAATGATCGCACATTTTTACATGTAAATATTAACAACATACTTATAATCGGTGAGCAAATTTATGGTAAAGATAATTAAATAAACGCACAGTGCGCATTAACACTTAACAGGGATTTAAAAAGAAACACGAGACATCCGCTTGCCTCTAATGAAATTTCATGAAAATCAATTGACCGTGAGAAAATTATTGTTAATCTTGCGCAAGTTTGGAAATACCACAATGAGTTATCCGGCAGTGAATCTGCACTTAATCATTATCTAGCTTTTCAAAGGCTAACGGTATTGGTTTAGTCAGTCTAATTCCACTAACCTTTAACGAAACTAACCAAACCCATAGATTTACGGGCAGAAACTCCGATCATTCAAGGAACAACTGGAAGAGTTGTGCCCATCATTGGACGCCTCCGTCAAGAGGCCAAGAAGAGATAGCGTCGCGTCCGTTGACAGCATAGCACGGGACCTCGATACGCTCAACCGGAGGTACACAACTCTAGTTGCACTTTTGCAAGAACGTGCCAGAAAGCTCGCTGCCATTTATCCAGAAGACTTGACGCTTCAGGTGAGTGCATTACTATTATTTGAATCTTTTCCACTACTTTTTACAGTACTTTCGCAATCTATCAAATATGTTTATTATATACTTAATGAGCAAATCCTGCATCTGTGCCGTAAGAGACATATTTTAAAATGATAGTTTATATAATTGGGATTTACCTACGGGCAGCGAGTTTTAACAATTTAAAATGATGAAGAAAACCATCGCTATTGGATTCCAGATCGTTCTTTCATTTTATAATCAATGGTATTAAGAATAGGAATGATTGAATGAGGAATGATAGAAAATGATTGTTGCCGACTGTTCAACTAGCAGGCTTTCCTCTCGTATATAAGAGTATTTTTTACAATACTATTAAGTGTGCAGGCAAATTTTATTGTGAATTCATTCCGGAGAAGAGAAAAGTCGGCGAGGTTAGAATGCTGGCCCTCCATTGTCGGGGTGATGATGGGGCTCAAAGTCGTTTAGGCATCGAGGAATTGCGATCGAGATAGCAAAATAATGAAAGTCTTCGGGTGTAGAACGAGCACGCGAGATCCGTGTTGCTGACTTTCCGTGCAGACGATTACGATGTTTGAACTTCGAGCTTGTTACTACAAACACTGTTAAGGATGGCTAAGATACCTTCAATATTTACTACAATCGTACATCTATACCGCTCGCCTCACAATCGGCGATGAGTGTTGAAAGAAACGCTTACGGAGAACTATCACAGTACACGCATCATTAGAAGGAATTATAATGCATTAATGTCAAAAGAACGCCTTCCTCAAGAGTTCTGGAAAAATCGATAAAATTTAAGAGCAGATGCACGAAAAAGTAGAGAAGGAATAAAAATTTATTCTCAATAAAAACTCGCGGAACTCCCGTGCGTACATTGCTGGCGTAGTCCGAAAATGGTGGACAGTATAGGATCGGGAGATCAAGCGCGCGACAAGAGGGACAAAAATCACAACTCGCATACTTTTGACTCCTATATATAGTAAATGCCAATAACTGTGCCGTGATGACATCACGCCTATTTACCCGGGCAGTGATGTAATGTCGCGACGACGACATCTCGAGCCGCTGCGATTACTTAAACACTGCTTTGTCGCTCGTAAAAAAAAGCAGCGTGGCATAATTTTCTATTTATAAGCAATTCACACATTATCTCGCTTGGATTCCCGCTTCCGAATCACGCGTCGCCGTATGCTGCATTTGCCACGACAACACTGTTTTGCGGGTTGATCAATGTATACAGAAAAGCATGAACGCTGTCGAAAAATATTCGGCTTTCTCATTTAGATGGATACCTGATTTTGACATTCGAAATTATTTTAGTGAACATTCGTATGCCAGTCGGACTGCTTTCTCTGTCTCTCTCTCTCTCTCTCTCTCTCTCTCTCTCTCTCTCTCTCTCTCTATATATATATATATATATATATATATATATATATATATCTTCTCTCTTAGCATACCCTGCAGAGAGAGAGGTAAATGTGTGTTGACGAAATGTCCGAACATAGTATGCTTACTAATAAAATTCTTTATCAGAAAGCCCAAGATTATTCTTTTGCAATGATAAAAACGAATAGGCTTGCATGGGCTCAATCTTATCGCACTCTGTTGTCATTTTTTCATTAACTGATCAATACGGAAAAGGAGAGAGACAGAAAGAGAAGGGGTGAGAGGGGGGGGGGGGTTATTTCGAAATGTTATAAGTAAACGCTAATATTGGACAACAGATCGAGAAAAAAAAGAAGGCGCCTTTGGCATTGAAATTTGTCATAATGACGGGAATCAGCCAGCGTAGTGTCCACGTTAGCTCAAAGGCGCGCGCGCGCTCCGCCACCGATCTGCCAGGCATTTCATCAGTTCAGCGAAAGAGCTCGCGTCGTCAACAAGCGCGATCGGCTCGCTGCCCAGCTCGCTACAGTTTTCTCGCGACACAGAGCCAAATAATCATGACGTCGCGTCCGTCTCTTCGTCGAATCTGTCGATCAAGCCGAAGCTGAGCATGTGCCATTGAGCCGCTCGCCGTATTGTTTCAGTGCCGGGCTCGACAGTGATTACCAAGTAAAATCTATTAGCGCAAAGAAAAATGAAACCGTCGCAGAGGAGAAGAATCGTGCAGCAGGTAACCAAGACGCGCGCAATTCATTTTTTCAAGAATGGCCGGCATATGCCGATAACGATACCGATACAACTGAACTCGCTGCACCTTACTGACGCGAATGTCAAGAATTTTTTCCGGCGCCGCCGTCTCGATTACCTCGTTCGCAATGATTATATAGTTACGTAAAGGAGACTCGCGGAAATTAAGCTGACGCTGGCTGAGAGTTGAGTGCGACAGGTAGGCTAGGCGCGTTATGCGACGTCATCGATTTGAGCTGTCTGCACGAGCAAAAAAAACAGGCGACTTATACTTAGGCATGTCGTGTTTTTTTTAGGCAAATCGTCGCTTGTTTTCCGTTCATGGTCTACTATCTACCTATATACTCAAACGTCTCTGTATAGGTCAGTGAGATTTTTATCTTTCGAAAGGCTCGAGCTGCTGTCACATGGAAAACTAATTAAAAATAGTGCCACTACATCCTCATCGATAAAGATAGATGTACGCAGACGTAGAGCATTTTAACAGGCAATAGTGTACGAAAGACGCTTTTTATGTTGTGGCAAACAATATTCACACTAATTTCGAGCAGCATCAAATGATATTCAGTATTTCGTATAGAGAGCTTGCGGAGAAAAGCTGCTATAACCGTAGAGAAGCGCGCGTGAGAAGTTGACGCTTGGCAATGAAAATCCGGGGGGGGGGGGGGTATCGGCGTATTTTTAGCAAATTCAGCGTTTTAGAATAACGTATTCTGTAGTATAACTATATTCGCACCTATTCAGTGTGGGGCGCGGCCCCGGCACTGATGCTGCAGAAAACAGCTTGCGCGCGCGCCCGCGCTTCTCGCTCTTTATATGCTCATAATCTGCTTAGGAGTTGAGTGCTTATCGCAGTCTCTAGTACTCGCATACACACAAATACTCGTCTGTGTGTATGAGGAGAGCGGCCAACTGCCGGCACACGCGCATCGCTAAGATAATGCGGATACAGCCGTATAAAGCCCGAGTAGACCGTACGTCGCACACCTGCTCGGCCGTCGCTGCCACGTTCTTTTTTCTATTCTCATCTTTCTTATTTTCTCAGATTTAGAATGCGTTCGTGAATTCGACAGAGGTTGCTCTCTGTAAGTAAATGTATAACAGTCGCACACAGCGGACTTGCTCGAATATTCCATATAAGTATTGCACGCGATATAAGCCGTCGGATTTGGCCTTCGCTGCGCAGTAAGCGAGAAAGCGTAGCAAGTCGCAAAGTAAGATGCGAGCTGCCGGTTTGCCGCGGTTGTCGACTTCGAGTAGGAAATACGCCTGTGGAGGGCGCGCGATTCGAAATAAAAATGCTCACTGCAACGTATTTTCTCTCGTGGCTGTTTCAGCGCGCTCTGCAAGAGCAGCGGCCGCTGCGCACTTTTCGTACCGAGTTCAACATCTATGAGAGTTCAGCGAGCGAGGAACGATATACCTCGACGATCACGCACTTTACTGAGTCGCAGTGAGTACAGTATATACAAACAAAAAATTACTATCAGAGAAAGTCACCTGCGTGGCGGATTACCCGCTGAAGCATGCTTTTCACGACAATTATACGCAATTATTATTTTTTACTTTTTGTCTCTTCTGAGTGCTCTGATTTTTCTCTTCAAGCTCCGCGAGTGGCGTAGTTTTTTTTTCTTCGCCCGTACGCATGAATTTCGACATGCCAATGATTGACTTTATACTGATATGTGCAAATCCAGAAAAAACCGGACACTTCAGGGGGTCTGAGTGAACAAATTTGAAATTTGAGTGCACACCTACCAGACCAACTTTTTTGGGTTCCTTAGGCCACCCAGAACCCGAAAAATCTTGGCTTCCAAGGATTAAAAAATATCTATTTTTTGCCGAGCACTTTAAATTCTCTTATGGGAATTTAACACGGGGAAATTTTTCGAAAACCAGGAAAATGCCACTTTTTGTCTGGAGGCGCAATTTAAAAATGTGTTTTAATAGGATTAAAGTATTAAAAAAAAGCATTAATTTGAGGGCTGGTGGGTTAAAAATGGTTGCCTAGGTCAAAAGTTGTCTAGGCTTGAAAATGAAAAAAAACACCAATTTTTCGATTTTTTACGAAAATTAGCGATTTTTCTTATTTTTGAAATCCTTATAACTTTTGATCCGAGCAGTCAATTTCGACCACCAGGGGCTCAAATTGTAGCTCTTGTCTTCCGTTTTCGGTTTGAAAGTTTAGATTAACACTTTCATTTTACGATCAGCTATATATATATATATATATATATATATATATATGACGATGAAACGGCCAAAAACCGCAATAATTGATAGGCATATACATAGCTGATCGTAAAATTAAAAAGTTAATCCAATTTTTTTAAAGGAAAATAGAAGAAAAGAGCTTTAATTTGAGTCCTGCGGGTGATTAAAATTGGCCGCTCGAATCAAAAGTTATAAGAATTTTAAGAATAAGAGAAAGATCGCTGATTTTCGTAAAACATCTTATTCTTCGTGACTATTTACTATTTTCAAGCCTAGACAACTTTTTGCCCAGGCAACCATTTTACCTCACCAGCCCTTAAATTACAGCTCTCTTCTGATACTTCGATCCTAGCAATACACATTTTTGGATTGCACCTTCATACACTGAGTGGGTAAAGTTGAATCGTGGCTTGTTTTCGATAATTTTCCCCGTGTTAAATTCCTATAAGAGAATTTAAACTGCCCGGCAAAAAATAGGTATTTTTTAATCTTGGGAACCCAAGGTTTTCGGGTTCTATATGACCTAAAGAATGAAATAAAGTGGTCGGGTAGGTGTGCTCCCAAATTTCAAATTTGTTCACTCAGACCCCCTGAAGTGTCCGGTTTTTTCTGGATTTGCACACACACACACATATATATATATATATATATATGTGTGTGTGTGTGTGTGTGCAATATATATAGTTTAAAATCTCGCTTTTTTCACAACGCGGTACGTGCGCGGCTTTTCTTTCGAAGCAGAGCTCGCTCGTTTCGCCATGTGTCTGTGTTTGTGTGTGTGTGCGTGCGTTTTCGTATAACTATATATTCAATGACAAAGCATGACGCTCGACCAATGCACGGTCGTATTATATTCAGGTATGAGCGGCACGAGTCAAGGACGATCTCGATGGAAACGTCGTCGACGCCGAAAAAGGCAAACGGTGGCGATGGCCTGCCGAGGTCGCGTTCGAGGAACGAACTGGATGCTCCCAGGGCCCGGTGGCCCAGCAGCTCGAAGATAGGCGTAGCCAAGGAAGCGCAACGCGAAGAGTCCATGGAAGCCGAAAACGTTATCAATGCACGAGGCATCTTGCACCCGTTGAGCAAAGAAATGCTGACGGTTGGCGAGGCGATGAGTCTTGGTATTCTCGACATTAGGACGGGTAGGATAGCAAGCTCGGCGGACGGCAAATCCAGCTTGTCGATCGAGGAGGCTGCGCGTGCCAATCTGATCGATGTGGATATCGCGAGTCGCTTGCTCGGGCCGTGCGGTCTGAATGCGGCCGGGCAGCGGCTCTCGCTGCTCGAAGCCATCCAACGAGAGCTGCTCGAGGCGGAGCGCACCGACGATCGAGTCAAGGTAACGTTGACCGACGGCCCATCAGAGGTGCCGAGCGTTAGTGACGGATTGAGCGTTGTCGATGCGATGAACCGTGGCCTTCTGGACCCCGAGACTGGGCATTTTATTACCGCGACCGGAGATACCATACCTATCGAACTCGCATATGCCAAAGGCTACTTGACCAAGATCGAAACAAGAGTCAAAATCAGGCGAGGCCCACTCGCCCTTGCGGACGCGATATCGCAAGCTTTAATTGACGATAGCACCGGCAGAGTCGTGGATAGGAATTCAGGCGAGGTTTACGCTCTAGACGACGCGTTGCTTAGGGGAATCATAGACGCAGATGTCAGGGAAATCGTCAGCACTAGAGACGACGATAAACTCACTCTCAAAGAAGCCATAGAGCAAGGCATTATCAACCCGAAGTTAGGAAGGTATATGCACAGCTTGACCTTGGAAAAACTGTCCCTCAAAGAGGCTAGGAGACGGCAGCTCATAGTCAAACCCATGAGCTTAAAAGATGCCAGCGACGCAAACATTTTGGATGAACACGCCAAGCTAATGAGTCCTGCACATAAATCAAAATTAAGTATTTTAGAAGCTATGGCCAGAGCTGTCTTGGACACTGATCATCTCAAGTCCGTGCTCAATACGAAAACCGGAGAAGCGCTCACTCTTCAAGATGCCATTAAACATGGAATAATCATGCCTGAAGGAAAATACGTTGATCTTGCAACAAGTTGTTGCTTGACTATACCAGAGGCCATTAATAAGGGCTATATAACCTCGATAGCTCAAAAATCCATATTCGATATTGATGGATTTAAGGATCCAGTGTCCAAAGAGTTTATCAGTTTAAATGCAGCCATGTTAAAGGGTTTGATTAGTCACAAGCTTGGTGGCTCATTCATTGTAGATCTAAGAAGAGGGAAAACGTTGTCATTAAGCGAAGCTACCGATCAAGGATATGCACGCCCGGAAGTGATGGAAATGTTAAATCGTGGAATCGGAGTTACCGAGCAAGGACGCGAGCTCAGCGTTCTAGAAGCCGTCTTATGTGACTTGCTGGATCCAAAATCTGGGCAGCTACTAGATCCACGGTCTAAAAAAATAGTGCCTTTAGAAGATGCCATTAAACGTTGTCTGATCACCCCTGATGGGGCTGCTTTACTCACTAGCCTACTAAATATATCGGTAACAACGCAAACCGTTACGCGGACAATAAAGAGATACGTCACTGTCACTGATTCTGGAGAAACCGTGACTAAAGATTATAAAGTTTCTTACGAAAAGGCTCTTCGTAGCGGACTAATTAATGAAGAAAGCGATGAATTCACAGATCCGGATACAGGAAAAATTTGTAGCATACATAGTGCAATCAGAGAGGGTTTAGTGAGTAACCCGGAAGTCAGTAACGTAGAAAAAAATTTGCCAAAAAGATCAAAAGATCCTCATTCAAAGCAAATGATCTTCGAAACTACAGTAATCAGAGATATTAACGAACCTCCGAAGCAGAGAGTTGCATCTCCTACTAAGGCGATTGGAGTTAGTACAACAATTATTTGCAGAGATGCGTCAACTGCTAATGAAGAAAACATACCACATCTTATAAATCCTATTAATAATGAAAATTCGAGCGATGAACTTTTTAATAAACCTGGATGGATACTTTCTGACGCTATAGAACAAAATCTTTTTGATCCTGTTTGTGGATTTTTTTCTGGACCTTATGTTGATCATCCGATACCATTCAATGAATGCATTAAACATAGCATTATTGATTTAGACTCAGCAACTGCGATAGATCCTTTTAATAACGAAAACCTCTCTCTACTTGATGGCTTGGAAAAAAAAATTCTTGATGATACCGGACATTATATGTATTCTGAAGAGTTATCCATGAAAGATGCCATAGTACAAGATTACATAATTTGTAAACCGTCAGGAAATGCTGATTTGAATCAATTAGGTAACAAATTAACCGAAATACCCATTACAAAGACAGAGAGTATGGAAGTAAATATTTCTGAAGAATCTTCTGCATTGGATCCTATACAAATAGAGCGCGGTATTATTTATGATCCTGTAACAGCATTAGTTATTTTTACAGAATCCGGTCAATCAGAAAACTTACTTAGTGCTGTTAATGAAGGAAATTTAAAATCTGACGTTGTAATTATAAAGGATCCTAATACCGGCACGGATATTAACATTTCTGAGGCCATTAAAAGTGACATATTTAATATCGAAACGGGTGAATACAAAGATAAACATGGTAAAAAAGTATCATTAACAGATGCAGCTAGGTTAGGTCTGATCACAGTTGTAGGAACACCACTTGTGGCTGCTGCTGCCATAGAAGCAGTCAAGCAAACTATGATTGAAGATCCAAAAACGGGAGAAAAGGTTCCTCGTGAAGTTGCGATTGAAAGAGGATTAATAAAGCCAGACAAACTTATTAATGAATCTGAAAATATCGCAGAACTATTCATCCATCAAATTCCGAAAAGTGATACTATAGACAATAGTGATAATCAAAATATAAGTTCACCAAATGAGATTTCGAAAATTATAACTTTAAATTCAGCCAGAATTGCAATAGCTTCTGGTAATGATGAAGATGTAATCTCGTTGAGTCAACAAACGAGATCTCGCGTGACTACAGAACCAAAATATAAGGTGACTATTGGAATGGCAAAGTCTGTTTCTAGAAGCCTAGATACAGAAGCAAAGCCAATTTTGTTACAAAGAATGCGAACAAAAACCTTGAAACCATGTGAAGCTCTGCAAAGTGGAATAATAGATAGCGAAACAGCAAAATTATTGGAACTTAGATCAGTTGACAAAGACGAGCAGACAATTACCTTATTAGATGCTATAAACAACAAGAAAATAGATGCAAATGACGGAAAAATTGCCGATCTTCAGCGAGGTGATATTTTGTCAATCAAAGAGGCTATTGAGAGAGGAATTTTAGATCCAGTTAGTGCAAAACTTATAGTACCATTAACTAAAAGTCTTTCAGTACCAGAACTTTTCCAACAGGGCCTTTTAGTGCCCTCGAATAACAAGATCATACATCCTGAATCAGAGTTGCATCTTAATTTAAATGAGGCCATTTTATGTGAAATTGTCGATCCCTTATCAAAGTTGAAAATTTCTAATGGATCTGTTATTACGCTTGAAAAAGCTATTTTCGATAGTATGATCGATGGGAAAGCAGGTATTGTTAAAACTGAAACTGCTGCTTTGAATTTAGTTGATGCAGTTAAGCAAGGTATATTGCACTACGATGACGCGAAGTGTTCTTCTCTACCTTTAGCTGGCATGACACTTAACATTGAAAAGCGATGTATAGACCGAGATAAACCTACATTTTCTCACCTCCAACTACAAACGAATCAATCCCAAAATCAAATTATTAATTCCGAAAATAAAATATTAATAGATGATAAAACTAGTACGAACAAGCCAGAGCATGAAGAAATATTTGCAGGCAAAGATATCAAATTAACATCCAGTGATGTCACAGAACAATATTCAGTAGACGTTGCACAACAAAAATATTCAGAAGATCAAATTGATAATACGACATCAACACGCGTGGTTCCAAATTTTTCTGAAAAAAGACCAGCTGCAAAAATGAATATACTCGAGGCAGTAGAAAAAATTTATAACGCAGATACGGAAACATTTGAAGATCCAGTTACCAAAGAAGCATACAATTTCACAGACGCAATGAAGGTTGGTTTAATTGATTCTAGCTCAATTTTGTGTGATATTGCTTCTTCACAATTAATGACTACATCGGAAGCTGTTGATAAAGGATTATTAGACTCCAAAACTGGAAAAATAAAAAATAAAAATGGGGATTTCATATCAGTTGCAGAAGCTACTAAGCTCGGTTTATGTGCGATTGTAACAGCTCCAATTATAGCTCCATATTTGGCTGTGAAAACTATTGCAAATGCAATAACAAGTAATAATATCAATCGTAGCAATTCTGCAAAAGTTGTTATCTTGAAAAGATCTACTGAAAAAAAATCTCCACATTATGAAGAAAATATGAAAACTTCTGATAAATGTACGAAAAATGAAGAAAGGCAAAGTAACTATAACTTAGACATTTTCAAAAGTGAACGATTCACCGACTTCATGGAACCATTAGTTACTACGTTGATTGAGGCTATTGAGAATAAACGTATAGATCCCAAATACTGCCAAATAATAGTTGATGATAAAGAATTGCCTTATACTGTACAAGAGACACTGGAACGAAATCAAATCGATTTGTCAGAAACTATTGAAATTATATCAAGGAATAAAATATTCATTGTACGAGATAAGTCTAAATTAAAAATTTCAATTTCCAAAGATCTTAATCCCAAAATTCTTGCAGAGGAGGGGGCCTATGATGTAAAAACCGAAAGATTCCTTGATCCTGAAAGTGGTAATATGATTCCTTTCCATGAGTTCGTACTTCAATTAAAAGTGTTTGATCCTGATAATGTTTGGGTCAAAGATCTATCTACCATTGAGAAATATGTCACATTAAGAGAATCGATTGAAAAACCTTTAATTGACAGAAACATAGGTTACATGGTTGATCCTAAAAGTGGGAAAAAAATCAATTTTTTTGATGCTATTCAACGCGATTGGATTTTAGAAAAAACGCCGATTTCAATAGAGGAGCCATTACAATTGTCTATGCAAGATGCTGTTGAATCAGGAATTTGTGATCCAGTCACTGGTATCGTTCAAAATCAACATTCAAGAAAATCTATTGATTTTACTAAATCAATTAGAAGTGGGTTAATAGATATGCATACAGTAAGCATAAGAAATCCAGCAACTGATGAGATTATTCCTCTGGAAGAAGCGATCAAGATGGGTGTCTTTGATTCTGATAGAGGAATTATTATTAATACTGAAACAAAAGTTGAAACTGATATTAATATTGCATTTCTTAAAGGTTTGATTGTTCCTAGACATCGTAAACCCATTTCATTAGAAGCTATTGTAAAGAAAGGCTTTTATCGTCCGGAAACGGGAAAAATATACGATTCATTTACAAGTCAGCAAATTGATATTGAAGAAGGAGTTCGTAGAGGAATTGTAGATGCATTTATAACAGAATGTCGAGATACTAAAATAGGTTCCTTTATTTCATTAGATGACGCTCTTACAGTGAACTTATTGAATTCAAGCACAGGACTTTTACGTGACACTAAAGCAGGTACTCTTGTTCCCGTTGGTGATGCTATTGACAAAGGTTTAATCGTGACTGCACCTTTATCACCGAGCTTAATAAATGTCATTGTACAAGAATATTACATTCCGAGAACTGGGCTAGTTTTGAATCCTATGACTGGTGACTTCGTGACTATTGGTAAGGCTTTAGAGTCTGGATTTGTTGATGCAAGAATGATAAAAATTAAAGACGAAAGACAAGATAGAAACGTTAAAATCAAAGAAGCTAAGGAAAATGATCTACTAGATTTGGATAAAGGGATTCTAAAGTACCCATATCCTATGACATTAGACATAGCATATGAAAAGGGATACATATTAAGCACAAATAAACCATGGAGCCTTCAAGAAGCTCTAGCCCATGGCAGCTACGATCAAAAAACTGGTAACTTCAATATAGATAGTGAAATTCTTGCATTAGAACAAGCAATAACCAAAGGTTTTATCAACTTGGACAGTTTATCCATTAAAGAGCCTCGAGCGGGAGAGATTATTTCTCTTGGAGATGCCATAAAACGTGGCCTTATCGATCCTAAAATGGGTACCGCCAATGACCCGTCAACTGGAAATGTTATAACGCTGATTGAAGCTCTGGACAAAGGATTAGTGGTGCCAGCAAAAAGAAAAATATCACTACCAGAGGCCGTATTTAAAGGTTTGTATGATCCAACTAGTGGTAAATTTGCAAGCCCTGAAACAAAAGAAAAACTTGCGACTGATAGCGCTATAGAAAAGGGAATAATTGATCCATCCTCTGTAATCGTAATGGATACCAAAGGAGATGTAACAACATTCATGCAGGCTATAAAAAATGGTATCATCGATTCTAAAACTGGTAAAGTCACGAACAACACAGGACAAACTATTGACTTTAAAGAAGCATTAGAAAATGGTTTGTTCTTAGAAACACACAGACCAATGAGTTTGAGTGAAGCATTTATTAAAGGTATTTTTAATCAGCCGTCTGAGACATTTATAGATCCTCAATCCGGTGCACAATTAACTTTACTTGAAGCTGTACAAAAATATGTCATTGATCCCGAATCTATTTCTATTATTGTAAAAGACGCTAGATCAGGTTTTTTGAAGGAATATACTCTTCTTGAAGCTATTCAAATGAGTTACATCAATGGTACAACAGGAAAAGTTAAAGACTTTACTAAAGATGACACGGAAATTTCTTTAAAAAATGCTTACGAGACAGGACTTATTGTTGACAAAAAAGCAGCTATTTCATTGCAGCGCGCTATTCATCAAGGTTTATACAAAGATCAAACTGGAAAAATTATCGATCCAAACAATAGAAGAAGTATTACTCTTCATGAAGCTATGCGCAAATGTATAATAAATCCAACTTTATCTTGCTATTGGGACAAGCGTGCTGAGAGAATGTTATCCCTATCGGAAACCTGTAGAGCTGGAGTGATTGATAGAAGAGCTGGCACTTTCAAGGAACCTGGAGCTAATTGTTCGATTCCTCTTTCATTGGCTTTATTACTTGATTTAATTATTGACATTGAAAGTGCTAGTTTTAGTTTGTACGACGCAGTACTTATGGATATGTATGATGCTGCAACAGGAACTTTCATTCATCCCTCAAGCCAAAGAAAACTTACACTATCTGATGCTTGTCAAGAGGAATTTATTAATCCGCTTGTATCACTTGTAAAAAATCCACTTAACAATGAATATATTTTATTAGGTGAAGCTATATCTGCTAGAATCGTTGATAGCATTCGTGGAACTTATAACATTCTTAGTGCTTCAAAAACTCTTAATCTACGTGAAGCAAGAGAAGAAGGATTTATAGTACCGTATAAGAAGCCTCTTTCTATAGAAGATGCCGTTAAATGTTATCTTTACGAAAAAGAGAGTGGAAAGTTTATAGATCCTTTAATTAACGAACAATATGATTTAAGTCAAGCTATCATTAGAAAAATTATCGATCCAGAGACAACAGTTATCAAAGACCTGACTTCAGGTCAAATTAAGCCTCTTCTTGCAGGCTTAGAGGATGGTGATATAGATGTGCCAAAGGGTAAAGTGCTTGATCCAAAAACGAAGCGGTCTTACTTTATCGATGAAGCTTTGGATAGAGGTTTATTAGTAAATGTTGATAAAGCTTTAACACAAAAACTCAATCGTAGAAGATCTTTAGATTTGCAAAAAGTTCCGCTAGATAAAACAATACGTGAATGTAGTATAGAGGAAGCGATTCGATATAAACTTATACAACCGAAAGTTGTCATTGTGAAGGATCCACGATCAGGAGAATTTGTCAGTCTTGAAGAAGCTTTGGCCGTGCGAGTAGTTGATCCATCGAAACGAGGCACAATAGGACCGAAAATAAGCAAAGTACCAGCGCGATCTATTCGTTTCGAAGATATAATCGTGTACTTGGAACGACCAATAACATTCGAGGAAGCTGTGGAAAAAAATCAATTCATTTTAGAAACCGCAAAATTTATTGATCTAAAAAGCAAAGAGATACTCACTCTCAAGGAATCCGTAAATCTTGGTATAATTGATCCCGACTCTGCCCTTATTAAAGACTCGGAAAAAAAAAGATTAATTAGACTTACAGAGGCGTTCCGTAAAGGTATAATGGACGGAGAAAAAGGTAGCGTACTCGATACCGCAACATCTAGATTGCATAGTTTGTCTAAAGCTGCAGAAATAGGTCTATTAACTACTCAAAAGCAAGGCTTATCATTTGTAGAGGCACTCGAATTTGGATTATACAACTCAACTTCGGGTAGCTTTAACAATCCTTTTACAATGACCTCGGTCCTCGATCATAAACGTTTGACTCTCACGGAAGCATTAAAATCAGGCTTGATAGAGCCGTCAACGACGGTAATTAGAGACCCCGCGAATGGCACAATTATGAGCTTGTTAGATGCAATTAACAAAGGAAGAATCGATCCTATTGGGGGTAGGTTTATAGAAGATACTGAAGGGAAGCATCTCGACTTCCTCAAGGCCTTGGAGAATGGTTATGTACTCGCCGCTGAAGCTAGGGTAAGTGATCACAGAACGTTGATGGCCATTTTCTGTTATGAGCTTGCAGTCGCAGGTTTCGAAGTTTTGCATTTGCTTATCAAGTTTCTGAAGACTCCATCTAGGGCTTCTATGTTTAATATAGATCTTTCTTAACAGTGTGTCATGAATAACAAGAAGACAAGTTGAAGTACGAAATCAGATTACATTGCATCGGCGTGCCATTTTTTTTGTAATTATTTATTATTATTATTATTATTTTTAACAGAAATTTATTTAACTTTGAATAAAAGTAAATTCATTCCGAGGTTAACAAAATACAACTGAAATCGCACTTCTTCTGACAATCATACATTATACTGGCAGACAATACCAACGCTTATCGGCATGGTCCTACGTCAATCATTAAAGAAAAATATTAAAAATAAAATCATGCATGGGGTTATTTAATCAGACTATGATCAAAATGCGAGTGACCCAGAGTAAATTGTCCGATTATCTGCAATCAAACAATCATCTTTCGCTGTATAAAGTATGGAATTTAGATACTCGCTTCTATAATTTTTCGCCCTGGCCTGTTATGTTCAAAGCTCTATACCGATACCGTATATACGAGAAAATTACGCTGTTATATTATAGACGTCATTGCGTGCCTTTTTCACAATTTTACCATGGGTACATATATGAAGGAATAGAGTTTTTCTCTTTTCAAATATAAATTCATGCATTGCGTCACTAACAAGAAGCGTGAATCAAACACAGTCCGACGTTCAATTATACCTATCGTACGGTATTATTGACATGACAACCGTACTACCATACGTCCAATAAATGTTACTGCATCTATTTATTATATAACTGGACCATGTAAATCGCTACGCCCACAACAACGCTTTACTCGATATTACCTATTCTCATTAGTCCTTACTTTACATTTGTTTTATCGCATCAGCAACGCTAATTCGTCCAATAATTATTACTGTTAAATTAAAGTTAATTAATCATTAAGTTTTGTAATATATTTGTTCTGGTCTTAGTTAACAATAACTTTTTTATAACATTTTTTATTTGAATTTTTTTACGAGACTCTTAACAATTTATGCGATACGCGGTGTTTATTTTAATACTAATTGTTTACGGATGTTATATTATGTTTTTGTAGTCGTGTCAAGAGGTAAAATCTGTTTCTGAGTCAAAATCACAAATCGAGTAATAAGCGATCTTCATGAGTTTGATTAAGCTGAATTTTTTATACATGTGTCGGCTCCTAGTAAAACGTTCTCGATCATATTGTTACGAAAAACATAATATTTGTCCATTAAACTACTTGATTAAAACCGTTTTTCCTGCATTATAATTTTAATGGAAATTTGAATGACTTTATTTTTTCAGGTGTGTTACGTTAATTTTTCTTTAACGATAGCAATTTTGAAATTTAAGCTAAATGTCAACATCGGATACATTTATTCATCATATACATGAAAATGTATCATTGTTCACTCAACCATCATTCATAAGATTGTTTGTGCGTTTTAATTTATTTGCTTGAGCAGTTTCTTAAGTCAAACCGTAAGAAATTCTAAAATGGTTTATACTTCTATCTATCTATCTATCATGTTTGCTAACATTCCAATTATTTATGCTTTCAAGTGCGTATGGAAATAAACGGCAACTAAGTAGCCGGTATCCAAATCTTGCAGATAAATTAAAGCTATACATATAATTATCTACACTTATGTACACAGGTTACAGTAGACACACACACACACACACACACAACCATACAACACACACATACAACACTATTTTGTGTGTTTGTGCTTGCATGTGTGAGATGCGCCATATAAGCTTAATTTTTAAGGCTAGAATATCCTATAATAATGATGATTTTCTGTCATTGGTAAGATGGCAGATATTTATTACTAATTGGTTGATTACGCCAACGTAAATTATGCTCGATATGATGTTGTGACTGTACTCTGAACATACTTTTGTACGTATTGTAGCAAGCCGTGGAGGAAAAATACAAGCTGTGCGATGAGACGTTGACAAAGCTTCTACAGTGGATCGCCGATGTGGAAGACAAATTAGCTCATCAGGACGTTGTCAATGAAGACATTGAAGAGCTTCGAAATCAAATTAATTGCCTCAAGGTACGTTCATACACTTGCATGGAATTCTGTATATATATTTGGCAATCCTGTAGTTTGATAGGTAGACAAATCTCAAGTGTTTTGATTTTGTTTTCATGGGGAAATGTTACAAATTTGCGGAGGAATTCGTGTAAAATAGATTCGATGTCATAAAATTTAAAATAGCTGAACGTTGTTTGTACTACCGGTTCTGCACTTTGCAGTCCAAATAACCACACAAACAAAACACGTGGATCAAGGACTTTAACTTTTATTATGTTATTTTCCTGCAGCAAGTAAAGGAAGACATCGAGGCTCATTCTCGGCCAATATCGACATGTCTTGATCAGGTGAGGCAAGTCGTTCTAACCGGCAGCGATGTTCTGTCGAACGACGAAATGTCGTCCTTAGAAAAGAACGGACGCTCGTTAAAAAGTCGATTCGAAAGAGCCGTCGATCGAACCGACAGACTGCTCAAGAGACTGATGGGAGCCAGGGACGAGCTGAACAAATTCAAGTGAGTATAATCATCCTTGCTCCCTGCGAAAGCTGAATGAAGTTTGGCTAAACAGAGGTTTAACGGATGGAATTCATTTTAGGAGCGAAATATCGTCATTCTCTATCTGGCTGGACAAATCGCGCCGGCTACTGGAGGACAAAGAGCGCTCCCTGAGCGACTTAAAAAGGCTGACGAGCAGCACCGACACAACTCGTGACTTCATTAGCGACGTCATCGCCCACCAGGCCGACCTGCGATTCATTACGATGGCTGCTCAAAAATTCGTCGACGAGAGCAAGGAGTACCTGCAAGTGCTCAACGAGTTCCGTACGAGCCTGCCTCAGCGGCTTTCGCATAAGGAGCCGATCTCAAGTCAGGACTCGCCAGTGCGCAGCGAGGTCTCGATTGTCACAAGTCAGTACAAGGATCTGCTGAGCCGTGCTAACGCCCTGTCCGACAGGCTGTCTGGACTAGGCGGAAGGCAGCGTGACTACTGCGACGCCCTCAATAAAGCTCAGACCTGGCTACGTGAGCTCGAGCCGAGGCTGCAGCGTATCCTCTCGGAGCCGGTGGCGCCTGAGCCGAAGCAGGTTGAGGACCAGTTGGCCAAGGCCAAGAGCCTCTACAGCGAGGTCCTTGCTAACGAGCGGCTCGTTGACAACGCTAGGACTAGTCTACAGGCGCTGCTCGGCTCTCTCGAAGGTCAGCTGACGCCTAGCGAGACCAACCAGCTTGAGGAGCCAGTTCGTGAGCTTCAAGAGAGACACCACCAACTCAGTCAAGCCCTTGCCGATAAGTGCCAGGAGCTCGACACGGCTCTTGTACAGTGCCAGGGTGTACAGGATGCCCTCGATAATCTTGTCTCGTGGCTCAATGCCGCCGAGGCCCAGTTTAAGTGGGTCTTTTTTTCTTAGCCACCTAGCAATCAATCTAGCCTCCGAATTCATATGCTAATCCTTACGATATTCATCTTTTAGGAACCTTCACCGGCCAGCTAGCCTGCAGAAGGATCGGCTCGAGGAGCAGCAGCGAGAGCAGCGTCTGCTGCAGGCTGATCTCGACAGCCATCGCGTCAGCCTTGAGGCCGTAAGCAGTATCGCCCAGGAGCTACTTCTCAACTCGAGCAATGCACGAGTAGCCAAGCGCACTGAAGCAAAGCTTAAGGATTTGCAAAGCCGATTTGACAAACTTATGGATAAGTCCCTACGCCGAGGCGAGTTTCTCGACGAAGTTGCCCGGGCACTTCACGAGTTCCTTACCGAAAGCGCCAAGTTTGATAGCTGGTATGCCAACATGATCGAACTGCTTGAGTCCAGAGATCTTAGCAAACTCGATATATCAGAGTACGAGAGCAAGATGGCCCAGCTTTCAGACAAGCGCGAGGATCAGCGCGGCAACTATGAGGACCTTGTGCGCAACGGAAAAAATCTCACAGCTAAAAAAGACGTGACCGACGCTGCCTCAATCAGAGATAAGATTAAGGCCATTGAATCACAGTGGAAGGAGTTGAGCAACCTGCTCGACGAGAAGCAACGTCTCAGCAAATCGCGTGCTGAACGACTCTCAGCCTACGAGAAATTGCGCGACCAACTTATCGACTGGCTGAACCGCACCGAGAACCGAGTCCAAAGACTGCAACCCGTTGCGGTAGACCTTGAGCGGATTAATCAACAAATCGAGGAGCTTAAGCCCATCCAGAAAGAATATCGTGACTATGGGAACACGGTCGATAAGCTCAATGATCTCGGTATTGCTTACGACAATCTTATCAGAGAACGAAGCGACAGTCCTACCAGAAGACGTACTAGCAGCAGCCCAACCAAGCGCCCATGTACGTCATTTTATCACGCAAATAATACCAATCACTCATATCGCCTAGTTTTATATAACTTCATGCTTCGGACACATTTTTTTCGCTGTTCCTCCTGGGCATTTAACTTTAAGCACACCGTATCGCCGCATCAGCAATAACTTTATATATATGTATGAATATATATATATATATATATATATATATTTATTTATTTATTTTTTTTTTTTTTGTAGTACGTCGAATGTCACAAGATGGTCGTTCACCTTCCCCTAACAAGTCCTATGCAGTTCAAAGTCCGGTCTCCCCAGGTGGTAGCAGTGGATTCAGCAGCCGACGTTCCAGCCAAGATGGTTTTCACCTTGAAGAATTGTCACCTGTCCAACAACAGCTTTCCGAGATTAACAACCGCTATGGTCTGCTTGGGGTCAGGTTAACAGATCGTCAGAGCGAACTTGATAACACCAGAGAGGAGCTCAGAAAATATCTGGATAACTTGAGAACGTTATCGCAATTTCTTGATAAGGTCTTATTTCCTTCCTTTTCTAATCGCAATAGCAAGCGTATGGCTGAATGTAAACTTACTCGTAAAATTTTATTTTAGATTCAACGCCAATTACCGAAGGATGTTATTCCAGTCACAAAAGAGGAATCTGATAAAACGGCCAAGCAAATCAAGATCATCATCGAAGAGATGTACGAGAAACAATCTCTTCTAGATAGTACAAAAACTCAAGTGCGTGATCTCGTCAGACGTAAAACCGGTGCCAGCGGTGTTGACAACCTAAACAAAGAGCTAGAGGATGTTACCCATCGGTGGAAGACGATCGCTGATAAGTGTAAGGACAGAATAAAGTTCCTTGAAGATATCAAGGAACTGTATGATACATACGAAGCTCTTCACTCATGGCTTGGAGCTAAGGAAAGAATGCTAGCAGCCTTGGGTCCAATTTCATCAGATCCCCGAATGGTTGCAAGTCAAGTTCAACAGGTGCAGGTTCTAAGGGAGGAGTTCCGCACTCAGCAGCCGCAGCTTGACCACTTGAAGAAAGTCGGTAAAAATATACTAGCCAGAGTGCCAGCTGACTCGCCTGACGGTCAAAAGATCTCGCAGAAGCTGAACAGTATCCTACAAAGGTGGGAAGAACAGTTGAAACGTTTAGACGATCGTGCTCAAAGTTTGGGTGACGCTGTTGACACGAGCCGAGAATTTGATGCTAGTCTCAATCGATTGCGTGATGCATTGCAAGGAATTTCTGATAACTTGGACGACCTTCCTTTAGACAAAGACCCAGAAGAGCAACTGCGCAAGATAGAAAACTTGGAGAGACAGCTCGAAGGTCAACGACCACTGCTTGCTGATGCTGAGGCTGCTGGAGCCCAGCTCTGCGAAGTTTTAAGTGATCCCGCCTCAAAATCTGATATTCAAGGAAAACTCGCTTCTGTCGGTAAACTGTACAACAATTTGCAAAAGAAACTTGATCACAGAAAAGCTGAAATCGAGGGTAACCTCAGAGACGGAAGACAATTTGAAGCGTCCTGCAGTAAGACGCTTGGATGGCTTGCTGATGAACTTGGTAATATGTCCGAAAAGCTTCTCGTGTCTGCCGACCGTGAAATTCTACAGCAGCAACTAGATCATCACGAGGTATGTCTCGTTTGCGCACTATCCTATGGATTTGACCACCTGATTATAATTGTATTTTATTCCAGCCGATCTACAGAAACGTCATGGGTAAGGAGTACGAGGTCATTATGCTTCTGAACAAGGGTCGCGATATCCTGGCGAGATCTCAGAAGATCGAGAACCGCACGCTTCAACGAGATTTAGACAAGATGCAGTTGCAATGGGATCGTCTGAAGAAAGACACGCTTGATCGACATACCAAGTTGCAGACCTGTGCCGAGCACTGCAAAAAATACTACAGAGCTCAGAATGGTTTCTTGCCATGGCTGCGACAGGCCGAGGACAGGCTTGAAAGTCTAAAGCCGGCTTCTTTTAAGCGCAAAGATATTGAGAAGCAGCTCAAGGAACTTTCATCTTTTAGAAATGAAGTCTGGAAAAAGTCTGGGGAGTTTGAAAACAACAACACTCTTGGGGAAACGTTCGTTGGCGCTTGCGACATTGACAAAGATGTTGTGAAAAATGAGCTTAGCGCAATGAAAACTCGCTGGGATAAACTAAATAATGGTGAATTGCGTTTTTTTAAAGATATCTCAAGATACCTTAACATATTCGACACTGAGCATGCTGGCTGAGTATATTTATTATTACTATTATTTTTTTTTTCAGATCTCTTGGAGCGAACGCAGTCGTTGGAAGACACTGCAAGACACCTTACAGACTTTAATGAAAATTTGCGCGATTTGAATCATGGACTTCAACGATGCGAGGACAAGCTTACCTCTCATGATGCTCTTGGAGGAGCCGCAAAAGATCCAAAACTTCTCGATCGAATCAAGGTAATTGCTGTTTCTTTGTTAAAGATTCGATTAAAAGCTGCTACGAAAAGTTTATGCGAATATATTTACTTTTTAGAGCTTACGAGAAGAAACTGTGGCACTGAAAAAGCCGCTAGCAGCTGTACGCCAGCAGGCAACCGATTTGGTACACAAAGCCGGCGAACAAGGAGTAGACGCTACTCATCTACAAGACGAGGTAGATGGTATCATCGATCGCATTGATGATCTACAAGCAAAACTCGATGATAGGTGTAACGAATTGCAAAGTGCAGCGACAGCCGTTGCTCAGTTTACTGACATCCTTAGGAGTTTGAATCAAGAAATGTCTAGTCTTGAGAATGAATTAGACTCCATGAAAGCTCCTGGTCGCGATATTAGGACCGTGCGCGAGCAAATCGAAAAAACAAGAGCCCTACTGAGCAAGATCAATAGATTATCTGACGATGTAGGAAAATTAGTAAACAGTGGCGAGAATCTGGTAGATTCAGGTTTCGCTGCAGATGCCGTGGCAACTCGAGATCAAGTAGATTCGCTTAAGCGGCAACTTGGTAAACTTGAGGAACGCGCACGTAACCGCGAGGAGGAGCTCAACGATACCCTCAACAAATTGCAACAATTTTGGCGTGTCCATGCCGATGTGATGGACGATATTAATGAAGTTCACGAACAGGTTAAGAAATTCAAACCTGTAGGATCTGAAGTCGATTCGATACGCATGCAGCAAGATGACTTTAGAGTACTAAAAGCCAACAGAATCGAGCCAATCAGCCGAGCTGTCGATGAATGCAATAGCTTTGGACAGGCCCTTATCCAGACGGCCGGCAGGGACGTGAACACGAGCAGCATTGAAAAGGATCTGGACAAAATGAACGAGAAGTGGAATGACTTGAAGGAGAGAGTAAGTTGTAAATTTTAGAGTAATATTGTAGCAATCGAACATGGTAATGAACTTTTTATTATTTTCAGCTCAACGACCGCGATCGCAAACTGGACGTCGGACTTCTTCAATCAGGAAAATTCCAAGAGGCTCTCGATGGCTTGGAAAAATGGCTGTCAGATACCGAGGAAATGGTTAGCAATCAGAAGCCTCCCTCGTCCGACTACAAGGTTGTTAAGGCTCAGCTGCAAGAACAAAAATTCCTGAGGAAAATGTTGATGGATCGCCAAAATTCGATGTCGTCGCTGAGTGCGATGGGCCAGGAAGTCGCTGCTGGTGCTGACTCCAAAGAGCGTAAAGCCATTGAAAAGCAGCTGAAGAACTTGATTGGTAGATTCGGCAATTTGAGCGAGGGAGCAGATGAGCGCATGAAGGCTCTAGAACGCGCCATGGTCGTAGCCAAGGAGTTTCAAGATAAGCTGAGTCCTTTGTCAGTCTGGCTTGACAAGAGCGAGAAAAAGATCCGCGAAATGGAGCTCGTGCCGACCGACGAGGAAAAGATTCAGCAGCGCATCGCAGAGCACAATCTCCTGCACAAGGACATCATGTCTAAGAAGCCAGGCTTTAGCGAGCTAACCGACATTGCAAGCAGCCTAATGGCCCTCGTCGGCGAGGAGGAGGCAAACGCCCTAGCGGACAAGCTACAGGAGGCCGCTGATCGGTACCGGGCTCTTGTCGAACGGTCCGAAGCCCTCGGCGCACTGCTACAGCGCTCGAAGCAGGGCTTGCGCCATCTAGTGCTCAGCTACCAGGAGCTTCAGGCCTGGATGGAGAGCATGGAGGCTCGGCTGTCCAAGCACCGAGTACTTGCCGTCCACACAGAGAGACTGCTCCAGCAGATGGAGGATCTTGCTGATCTGAGCGAGGAGCTTTCCTCGCGACAGACTGAGGTCGACAGTACAACTGAGTCCGGGCTCGAGCTAATGAAGCACATTAGCGGTGATGAGGCACTCCAACTCAAGGACAAACTCGACTCGCTGCAACGACGCTACAACGAGCTGGTGACGCGTGGCTCAGAGCTACTGAAAGACGCCCAGACGGCCCTGCCCCTGGTGCAACAATTCCACGACAACCACAGCCGTCTGATGGACTGGATGCAGGCTGCCGAGGCTGTGCTTCAGTCGGCCGAGCCTCGCGAGGAGGAGATAATCCGACTGGAAATGGAGATCACGGAGTACCGCCCGGTTCTCGACAAGATCAACGCAGCTGGGCCACAACTATGCCAACTGTCGCCGGGTGAAGGCGCCGCCAGCATTGAGGCCCTTGTAACCCGGGATAACCGACGCTTCGACGCAATCGCCGAGCAGATACAGCGTCGCGCCGAGCGCATCCAATTGAGCAAGCAGCGCTCGCTGGAGGTGATAGGTGACATCGAGGATCTGCTCGAGTGGTTCCGCGAGGCGGATGGCCAGCTGCGCGATGCCGAGCCGCCGAGCAGCGAGCCCGAGATCATCCGTGTGCAGCTAAAGGAACACCGGGCCCTCAACGACGACATCTCAAGCCAGAAAAGCCGCGTTCGCGACGTTATCTCAACTGCGAAGAAGGTTATCCGCGAGAATGGCCAGCAGGAGGACAGCTCGAGTATCCGCGAGAAGATGGAAGAACTGCGGGAGATCATGGAAACGGTGGCGGCGCTCTCTGGCGAACGTCTCGGAGCGCTGGAGCAAGCACTGCCGCTGGCGGAGCACTTGCGCGACAGCCATCTCGGGCTGCTCAGTTGGCTAGAGGAGGCCGAGCAGCAGGTGGCCATGCTGCCGATGCCGGCCCTGCGCCCGGAACTGATAGCTCTGCAACAGGACAAGACTGAGATGCTAATTCAGAACATCAATGAACACAAGCCTCTGGTCGATAAACTCAATAAGACCGGCGAAGCCCTGATGCGGCTCTGCAACGAAGAGGAGGCCGGCAAAGTCCAGGAGGTCTTGGACAACGACAACACGCGTTACGCCGCCTTGCGGGCGGAACTGCGCGCCCGGCAGCAAGCTCTCGAGCAGGCGCTCCAGGAGTCTTCGCTCTTCTCGGATAAACTTGAGGGAATGTTGCGGGCCCTCGGCAACGCGGCCGAACAGGTGCGCGCTGCTGAGCCCATTAGCGCGCACCCGCCGAGGCTGCGCGACCAGATGGAAGAGAACGCCGCGCTTGCCGAAGATCTCGCCCAGCGCGAGGAAGCCTTCGCCGCCGTGAAGAAAGCTGCGAGTGACGTTATCAACAAGGCGCTAACCCGTGGACCCTCGGATCCCGCGCTCAACGACATCAGGCGCAAGCTCGACAAGCTCAACAAGCTCTGGGCGGACGTACACAAGTCGACGAACGACCGGGGTCAGAGTCTCGACGAGACTCTCGCCGTCGCGGAGAAATTCTGGTCAGAGCTAAGCGGCGTCATGGGAGCGCTGGCTGAGCTGCAAGACGCACTCTCGGCACAGGCGCCACCGGCGGCCCAGCCCAAAGCCATCAAACAGCAGCAGGTCGCGCTTCACGAGATCTGCCAGGAGATCGATCAGACTAAGCCAGATGTCGAGCAGGTGCGCCAATCGGGCCACGAGCTTATGGGCCTGTGCGGCGAGCCGGACAAGCCTGAGGTACGCAAACACATTGAGGACCTTGACCAGGCCTGGGACAATGTCACCGCGCTTTATGCCAGGCGCGAGGAGAATCTTATCGATGCCATGGAGAAGGCCATGGAGTTCCACAACACGCTCGGGGATTTACACAACTTCCTCGAGGAGGCCGAGGTCCGGTTTGCCCGAATGGGTCCGCTCGGCAGCGACATTCACGAGGTCAAGCAGCAGATCAAAGATCTTGCCCGGTTCAAGGCCGACGTTGACCCTCACATGGTCAAGGTTGAGGCTCTCAACAGGTAAAGCTATATTCTCTCTATCCATGCTCATTCGTCTCGCTCACTTAATTTTTTTTCTCACGCGCTCATTCGCGCCTGACTTTTCACCTATAAACTCATTTTGATCTTTCACTTCTTTCTATTTTATTCTCATGTCTGCTGGATCGGCCTGATCGGCTCTCAGGAGTCTCATAAGGCAAGTCGCGCCCAAACTCATTGAAGCGCACACATGCATTATTCTATTGTTGCATTATTGTTTAGTCATTGTAGTTAGAGCATGATTTCAGCTTCAGCAAAATACGTAAACTGCTCGTTCGTTTCCGCACTGTAACGATAAACTGACTATAATGTTTCGTTTATTCGACAGGCAAGCAGCGGAGTTAACGGAAAGAACCTCGTCGGAACAGGCCCAGGCCATCAAGGAGCCGCTCGGAGCGGTCAATCGCAGATGGGACGCGCTTCTGCGCGGAGTCGTCGAGCGGCAGAGGCTGCTTGAGAATGCGCTGCTTCGGCTAGGTCAGTTTCAGCATGCACTAGACGAACTGCTGGTCTGGATCGACAAGAGTGATCGTACGCTAGATGAGCTTCGAGCAGTGGCCGGCGACCCTCAAGTGATCGAAGTCGAGCTTGCCAAGCTCAAAGTTTTGGTGAACGACATTCAGGCGCACCAAACGAGCGTTGACACGCTCAACGATGCCGGTCGGCAGATCATCGAGGACGGCAAGGGAAGCACCGAGGCTTCAACAACAGCCGAGAAGCTTGGCACACTTAACCGACGCTGGCGCGATTTGCTACAACGGGCAGCCGACCGACAGCGTGAGCTTGAAGATGCACTTCGTGAGTCTCAGTCATTCACTGCTGAGATCCAAGACTTGCTCTCATGGCTGGGTGACGTTGACAATGCGATCGTTGCCTCCAAGCCCGTCGGCGGATTGCCCGAAACCGCCTCAGAGCAGCTGGAACGCTTCATGGAGCTGTACAACGAGCTTGAGCAGAACCGACCTAAGGTAGAGACCGTTCTCCAGCAGGGCAAAGAGTATTTAAAGCGTGCCCCCGATGGCAGCTCCTCCGGGCTGAATCACAATCTGCGTATGCTGAAGCAGCGCTGGGACAATGTTATCGCCAGAGCCAGCGACAAAAAAATCAAGCTCGAGATTGCGTTAAAGGAGGCCACCGAATTCCACGACGCACTCCAGGCCTTTGTCGATTGGCTCACCAATGCCGAGAAGACCCTCACCAATCTAAAACCCGTCTCGCGCGTCATGGAGACGATTCTCAGTCAAATAGAAGATCACAAGGCCTTCCAAAAAGACGTAGGTGTACATCGTGAAACTATGCTTAACCTTGACAAGAAGGGCACGCATCTTAAATATTTCTCGCAAAAGCAAGACGTCATTCTTATCAAGAATCTTTTGATCAGCGTTCAGCACAGGTTAGTCTACTCAGTTTTTTTTATCTCGCTTACACGTTCGTGGCAATTTTTACAGGATTGCTCAAAAAATCATTCGGTTTGCAGATGGGAGCGTGTTGTCTCGAAATCGGCTGAGAGAACACGAGCACTTGATCATGGCTACAAAGAGGCGCGTGAGTTCCATGATTCTTGGTCCAATCTCATGAACTGGCTTGACGATACCGAGAAGGCTTTGGACGAAGTGGCTGTGGACGGTCTAGGCGGCAATGATCCCGATAAGATAAAACTCCGGCTGCAGAAACATCGTGACATCCAGTTGGAGCTCAGTGCCAAACAAGGGAGTTACGATATGACTATGAAGAACGGTAAGACCCTTAAGGACAAGGCTCCAAAGTCGGACGAGCCGGCACTTCGCGAGCTACTCAACGAGCTCAAGAGCAAGTGGACGACGATCTGCAATAAGAGCATTGACAGGCAACGGAAACTCGAAGAGGCCCTACTCTATTCCGGTCAGTTTAAGGATGCTGTTCAAGCTCTACTGGACTGGTTACACAAGACCGAAAAAGTGCTTTCTAACACCGGACCGCTTCACGGTGATCTGGACACGGTGACGAGTCTCGTGGAGCAGCACAGGAACTTTGAGAGCGATTTAGAGTCGCGATCCCTGCAAATGGACTCGGTCACAAAGACCGGCCGCGAGCTCGAGTCCAAGGCCACAATCGAAGATGCCACAAGCATAAGGCAGCAGCTGTCTGAGTTACACACGCTCTGGAACACGGTCACCAGATTATCAAATAATAAATCTTCGCGGCTCGAAGAAGCTCTCAGGGATGCCGAACGGCTGCATAAGGCTGTACATGTGCTGCTTGAGTGGCTCAGCGATGCTGAGATGAAATTGCGCTTTGCCGGACAGTTGCCCGAGGATGAGCAAGAGAGCAGGAATCAACTGATGGAGCATGAAAAATTCCTCAGAGAGCTTTCTTCTAAAGAGGTCGAGAAGGACAACACGCTCGAATTAGCCCGCACAATCTTGACCAAGGCTCACCCAGATGGAGCAGCTGTTATTAAACACTGGATCACTATTATTCAGTCGAGATGGGAAGAGGTTGCTACCTGGGCCCACCAGCGCAACCAAAGACTTGAAACACACATGCAAGGACTCCAGGTAATGAAATGACTAATTTTTCTTTATTTTTTATTTAGGGATACTGCGAAACTCGAACTCAAGTAACGCATTTTCTCCGTAGGATCTTGATAATCTTCTAGAAGAGTTACTCGCATGGCTTGAAGGATTGGAAAACACTCTGATCGCTCTGGAGGCTGAACCTTTACCCGACGATCGTGCAACGCTTGAAATGTTAATTTCTGACCACAGGGAATTCATGGAAAACACAGCTAGGCGACAGAACGAAGTGGATCGAGTTTGTAAAGCTAGACAGATAAAACCTATCAAAGACACTCGCAAGGTTTTCAAGAGCAAACCATCAACGCCCATGTACGTTTTTTTTTAATTTATCAGCTATCTTAGTCATGATGATTTGCTATCGATCATTTATTATTTTTATTAAATTTTGTGTATTTTTGTACTTAACTAAACGTCATATATTCTACATCGCATATTAAAGTTCCATTTTATGCCTGCCCTCTGTTTAATGTATCGCATAATGCGTGTTTTTGCATGTACATTACATCCACTGGACTGTAGTAAGGAGCATTACCAAGAAAATGATTACGAACACTCATCACTTCGAAAGCAAAGGTACGAATTCATGGTAACTCAAATACTTTAAACGCGATGCTTTCGCCGTCATGAATCTCCTTTAAAATATAGATTCTATTACTCGCAGATAATTAAGTAGTCATGGAAGAAACATATGGATCAATCTAGTTAGCGTGGCTTAATATTTTTTTCTATAATTTTACAAAATTATAACAATTCTCGATTATATGAAAAATGAAAAAATATATTTATCCTTATTTTTTATTGTAATTCACAATTTAAAAAATTCATTAGCTTCAAAGGAAGTCGAGATCTATCCCAGTCAACGAGACATCTTAGGTACAGTATAGCTTACTCTTCTAAAATTTAAATATACACATTCATCGTCGCGCATACCAACGTTTTAAATGCAAATCGCACTAATATAATTGTTTTAAAGTGCTTTTTATACCTCTAAAATTGTTTTTATTTTACGTAATCTATATTTATTTGCGCACCGATTTGCTCGCATTACCACTCACTATGTTTTATATTAATATAATTTACAAGCCTATTTTCTCGTGATTATAACTTGTAAAAGTAAATTCATAGAATTTTATACTTCTGTTTCTTATATTTTATTTTGATACAACGTACGAGTTTTTAATAAGAATTACCTATAACACTCATAAAATAAAAAATAATAAATAATTAATTGTTTACATACAAATAATTGTGGTTGTTTACGAAATATAAATATAAAAAAACAATACACGGTAGTACAAATACCACGTTTTATAAGCAACTGCGTAAATGTGCAGTCGACAAAGCCCTTTTTTTTTCAAGATTTGAGTAGAGTGTTTTGGAGTGATTTGAGGCATGTTCTTGTTTAGCCGAGCCAGCCCAGGCCGTGAGCGAACTCCAGATCCGTCATTGCCTCATATTGGTCCTCGGTTTCCACCCAAAGGAAGGTTCGTATCTATTCAAGTATACTTATCTATCTCATTATAATCAAGGCATGAACTCAATTAAAGGTCATCAAGTTTTACCATCAAGAATCCAGGCTGTGGTTAAAGTTTGTGTATGTTTTTAGTCGAGGAATAACCTTTATATGCCTTCATATTTTGTTTTCAGTTTTTTAATTAAATTTTCCTATATCTACATTTCTTATATTTAGTAAAGCACTGCGTTATTGTTTAAAATGAATCATTTAAGTAATCCTTGGCTTCTTTGATTATTTGTTTAAAGTTCAGTTTATGAAAACGTCGATCATTTGTTCAAATACAATGTGTACGAAGTTAAAGTACGATTTTTCTTAAAACTTGCATTATCTTTTAAGTTGTGAGGATTCTCATAATAAGCATTCACCACGATTAATAAAATATTGTAATTTCAATTGTAACTTTGAATGAATCAAGCAGTAAAGGAGCCGAACCAGAATTCCGGAATCCTAGGGTCAAGTTACTTTGGGACAGGTGGAGAAACGTGTGGATGTTGGCGTGGGAACGACAGCGACGACTTCAGGACAAATTGAATTACATTGAAGAATTGGATAGAGTCGCCAACTTTAGTTGGGAAGATTGGCGTAAGAGGGTGAGCATTCTGCTTTTGAAATTCACAACATTCAGCTATTGAATGTTAACGTCTTAATATGATTTTATTTTAGTTCTTGAAGTTCATGAATCATAAGAAGTCGCGACTAACTGATCTCTTTAGAAAAATGGACAAAAACAATGACGGACTCATTCCGAGAGAAGATTTTATTCAAGGAATCCTTAATACAAGTAAGATTGCTTGTTCGCAGAAAATGATAGTAATATTATTTAATAACAATTTTTGTAATATAGCTCTGCACAAAATGCCATACCTCACAACTTGAGATTTATTTACAGAGAATGATATATAGCAACATTATTTCTATATAAATTATTTATAGAATTCGATACCTCGCGACTTGAAATGGGTGCCGTTGCGGATCTTTTTGATCGTCATGGAGAGGGCTTGATTGACTGGAAAGAGTTCATAGCTGCACTGAGGCCTGATTGGGAAGAAAGACGGACGTACAATGATACTGATAAAATCCACGATGAAGTGAAACGTTTGGTTATGCTGTGTACGTGTCGACAGAAATTCAGAGTTTTTCAAGTGGGCGAGGGAAAATATAGAGTATGTATAGAACAATTACGAATTAAGCTGCTCTTTTATTTAATGGAACTAGTCCTCAAGAATACATATATTTTTACAGTTTGGCGATAGTCAGAAACTTCGTTTGGTTAGAATTCTCCGTTCTACTGTGATGGTGCGCGTTGGAGGCGGATGGGTCGCTCTAGATGAATTTCTATTAAAAAACGATCCATGTCGCGGTGAGTTATTATCACTTTTTCATGTGATTACATATGTTTAAGAGGCTATTAGATTCATCTTGATACGTAAACATTATAAAATCACATTTTCTCCACACCTGCACCGAAAGTACCACATTCCCTCCAGGGTGCTTGGAGAGAAATGTGCATTTTCGGTGCTGGTGTAAATAAAAATAGTATATGCACCACGGGAGGAAAATTGAATAGCCCATACCTCGTGTTTGCCACCCTCGCCTTCGGCTCGGGTGACAATTTACACGAGATATGGACTGTCCAAGTTTTTTCCTCCCTAGGCACGTAATATACTATATGAGGATGTTTGCTCTGCAAGCTGGAGCCAGATGGCGCCAGTACGCGTCTCAGCTGTCATGGCCGCTGCACCTACAACATAGCTGAATACATAGCTGTGCTAGTCTGCTGCGTACTCATGTGCCTGTGAGTTGAGAGTGTGGAGGGGGATCGTCATTTAAACCAACATGATTATTCGCATAATCGTTGTGAATTTTGCAAAACCTAAGGAATTTTTAGAATCCGCAATTAAATTGCAAACGTTTTGTGCTACTCTTATGACAATGTACAGTTTTTATATCGTATAAATAGGCTACCTCAATTATTCTATGCAGCGAAAATCTAGAAACAGCCTTATATTGGCATAAGAGTAGCTTAAAACGTTTGCAATTTAATTGCTGATTGTACATGTGCCTTGGGTTTTGCAAAAAATAATGTTGGTTTGATTGGCGTCTCCCCTCTATGCTCTCCACATTATACATTTGAATTCGCGGCAGTCTGCATTCTGTTCTTCTATTGGTGCGAGGCGTCCATGACAGCTGAGACGCGTACTGGCGCTACCTGGGCCGAGCTTGCAGGGTAAACATCCTCATAGTGTGTGTACATGTACTTATACACACATAGTTACTTTAGGCAGTACAAAATTAATAGGTATCAATACAATATAATTATTATTATTTTTTAATATTACTATAATCATTATTATAACTTGTTTTACCATCTATTTCATACAATAATTATATTACTGGCGTCATTATTACGTTTTAATTATTTTGCTGTGTCATATACATCCTATGATTAACTTTATCTATTAAACAATTGAAAACACAATACGTGAAGCTCTTAGCGTATTAATAATTATATTTTGCAATATGCTTAACGAACTTAATAATATTAATAATAAATAACATATTTATGTTTATAACAATATGTTTGCGTGTGATCTCAACTCCTGAGGTAACAAAATTAATGTTATTAACTGCAAAATCAGTTGTTCCTTTGTTAACAACTAAAAAAATGTACAATGAGGGTGTATGTTTGCTATTTGCTTATGCTTAGCCCGTAGATTAATTATTGTAGAATAATTTGGTTTTTTTTAGTATCATCACAATCAAATCCGAAACTATTTAAAAGAATTTTCATTACATACTACGTTTTTAAAATTAAACAACTATTGTTGAGGTGAAAACAATAATTATTTTATTTCTCTTAAATGGTTTCGTTGATATTTCAGCAGTAAAACACAGTGTAATTGATTAACTTATCAAGTAACGCCAAATTTCCTGCTTCTTTCCTTGTATTTACATCCGTACACCCTCCTTTTCCAAATAATGTTCATACGAATCATTACCACTTAACAATAACTACTGTTTAATTACTCCATTTGCTTCTTATTGTGTAACCGTCAATAGTTTTTTTAATGCCGATACCGGATCCTAATAAACCGGAACAACACGAGGGATGGTGTCCTCTCGGTGAGACAGACATGCACAAAATTTCGAAATCAACTGCATTCTTAATTGTGTATTTTGAGCTTAAATTTTTTAGATTAACGAAAATATTATATTTTTCTTATCTCTCTCTATTACTAATATTAGTAAGAACCAATTAAGATTACAGTTTTTATCAATGTTGCATGATTGTCCTCTAATCGTTTTGTTTTTGATTTGGTTGTGTTATCTTTCATTCGTTTCTCGTGACCACCCAACGTATCATAATTTTACTAAAAACAGTATTTATTTATTGTAATATAAATCATATCCATCAGCTTACATTCGTTTAACTACTAGCGTTATATTTTATTAATGATTTTAGGTAAATTTTTATGTTCTGATATCCTGACAAATAACTTATTATTTGTTAATTGGGAGTTTAAACTTGGTTCGTGAGCTCGGTTCGCGCGCTTGAAGGTTAAGCAAGATGGCGGCCAGAAAGTCTCCGAAATACAGAGGGCTCTTATGGAGCTTCATTAAAAAATGTAGAATTATAAACTTTTACACGATAAAAAATCTTGTTAGTGTCCTTACACACTCCATGTGAATAGAATGAGGCTACACTGTCGTCAAGAAACATGATAGAAGGCCAGAACGTTATAAATTCTAGCATGATTAACGTTTATGGTTCTCCGTAAAAGCTCCAGAAAAAAATTGAGCTGTATTCATTAGTTTTACGAACAAGTTCTTCGAAATCCAAGCCTTATCTGGTAACAGGGATATTATTATTAAAATGAGAACGATAAAAATGACGTAGAAGTGGTATTTAAAAAATGAACTGTACGTACTCTTGCTCAGATACTCAAAATAAATGTTTTAAAGTCAATTTGTAGTAAATATCGTTCCTTTGCTAAGTACTTAGTAAAAACTCAACCACAGAGTTTCTGCATTTTGGAATTACAGAGGAACTAGAGGAACGAATGAGTGCCGCAGACTCTTTTTTTAGTGAGTTTTCTGTATTCAGTACAAAAATACGTTTCGCCCTAGGTAATAGTTAACTCTAGAAGTTGATTCAATGAGTTCACGTACAATTTACAATAATTTTTATTTAAAAATTGACTGAAAATACTGAACTCCCATATACCACCAATGTAAACAGAGACTTTGTTGGTGCCATGTTTCTTAATTCCCGAAGCTGCCACTAGTATCGCATTGCAACTTTAAACTCCCAATAGATAATCGATTTAATGTATTAATGCGACCATGCGGCTAAATTCATTCAGTACTTACAATATCAACACGTTTTAGATGTTTTTTGCATTGTTTTCTATGATAGGATGTTTGATTTTTAATTTTTGAGTTTATTATCTTTATTTAAACTTTAAGGAAGTAGTAAATAATCTCCTTTTAGTTAAGTTTTAGTTAACATAACGAGCATTAGAGTAATTTCTATATAGTATTATCTTTATTATTTAATTCTAAGAAAATAATACGCCGCCACTATAAGGATATGTAAATTATCGGTAAACGTTTGATTAAAAAATAGGGTTAAAAAATTTCGTAATCCAAGCCCAATTTTGGTCCATCAAGTGGTATGATTTTATTGATTTTGGGAGTGAAATCCCATTTTATCTTTCTACTACCTATACTTAATTTTGCACTATAATATATTTTATGTAACACGCGAACGATTTTCGCGTTTTTCGTACCTATTAATAGGGACTAAAGTGACTCTTTTTTGACCGGCGGGCAAAAAAGTTATTTTAGCGGGCAATAAAAACTTTATTACCCGCATATTCAAATAGCGGGCAATAATGGCCTTTATTGCCCGCTAAATTTTTTTTTGTAATTAAAAAAAAAAAGTTGATTTTGATAAATTTGCATTATTTATTTATTTTATATAATGTTTGAACAAGACAAGAGCACGGTTGCCGTGTCAAAAAATAGTCACATCAGTCCCTCTTAACACGTACGAAAAAACGCGAAAATACGTCCACGCGTTACATAAAATATGGTGTGCACCAAGGACTAAGTGGGCTTTTTGGCATCGTGGATTTTGCAGTACTCGTCTGCGGCTCGTAAACGCCCTCGCCTTCGGCTCGGGCTAACTCGTCTGCAGCTCGTACTGCAAACTCGACACTCGACCTAAAAAGACCCACTTTACGCCATTGGTACACAATATACTATTTAAGCATGATGATTTAATTAACTGTGTTCTTTGTTTATTGTAATTGCGATGAGGTATTATAATGATAGATACAATTTATGTTATAATTTAAAAAGTAATAGTCTATATTATTAATTAGTTTTTAAATAGATGTAAGTTTAAGTTAGTCTGTCAATAGGCGGCCGATTAATTTTAAAGTACGAATTTCTTATCAACAAATAAATAATGAATAATAAATTCGTACTAAAAAGAGGGAGAATTCTCGCATTTTTCAAATGTTTTCTTTTCAATTAATCTCTGTCAATGAAAGTTATTAAGTAATAGGCGAGCGAAAAGAGTATTTCATTAAAAACAAAATTTTTACACATGCCGCGCAATAGCTTTTTGGCAGGGTACTACGTAATACTTAAGTTGTTTTTTTAAATCCCATTTCTAAATGAGATTTTCTTTGTATTTCTTTTTTTTCAACACATATACACTGTCGCGAACTTACATATGCTTAAACTCACGTGGACCCGCACACATACTGACTCTACACTGACACACGCACACACGCCACACGCGCCCCAAACGCGAATAAAAATGCGTACACATGACATTGCTCTGGTTACTCATATTGTCTTTTGCAAATTTCTTTATCTTTTTCCCATTTACAATAATTTTATTAAAATAAATCTTATCTGTCTACCTATGCCTCAATGTTCGGGACTTGCATGACGCGGTTGTAAAAATTGTTATGTTGATACGAATGAACTTCAATACGCTTTCTTCTGAACCATATTTTAATTCTTAAAAATCGCGTTTTCCGTCTTTTCTGTCTAATTTTTTTTATGAATTCTCTAAAAAATTTCTTGAAATTGACATCTTACCCGAAAATCCTTGCATATCCTGTTAATGCTGTTAATGCTTCCTGACTAACTGCGTGCACGCTACACACAAAACTAGCCAAGGGAAGAACGAATATTGAGCTGAGAGAGCAATTTATACTGGCGGACGGTGTGAGCCAGTCAATGACGGCCTTCAGATCCAAACCAAGTCCTACCTCGACTCTCCAACGTAACCAATTGTCATCGGCTGGACCGATCACTAAGGTAAGGAACCTCGGACGCCCATTTCTCACTCATTCATTTCCGAGTAGTTGTTCTGTCTGGCCCTCTCTATCGTCACTCTTCCCCGTAGTCTTTCTCATCTAAACCCTTTGACGGCGGGCTTACACATTTTGACCCAGTTTCGCCCTTAAAGGCTTCTGCATTTTGATGTTTTCGTAAACGTTTCCGTTGTCTACTTGCTTAGATGAAGTGAGGCAAAAGCTTGTCGCGCATTATTCAGTACAACTTCCCTGGCTATTTGCCTCATTTTTATCGAGTCGTCAATACCTCACAACTGCATCCATATTCGATACTTTGTTTTTTAAATACAAGAGCACCAAAGCACAAAAGCTCATAAGTACGCGGCACCCACCACTGTAACAATAAGCACGATGAGTGAAGTGACGACAAGGGTAAGTATCTAAAGAACTCTTTCTTGGAGCTGTCTCTTTTAGGTAGTCTTGTTTGTCTTTTTTATATGTTGCTGATTGCTTGTGAAGTTTCATAAATTTAATTGTAGAGATGCTTGTTTTTTTTCTTTTTGCCACGCGCGTAAGCCATTGTTGTGTCCTTGTGATAAATGTACAAGACGCACGAGTGCGAGCAAAATAAGCAAACGAATGAAGCTGGGTGGTAAGCTGAAGGCCTGAAAAGTCGTGGCGAACGAAAATTTGATCTGTCATGTACATGCCTCAGGAGATGGGATTTACCTCGGCACCTGTCTGTGCCAATTTTGAGATACTGTGTCGCGATTATTGACTGTATAGGCATTTCGCGGGAATGTTTAAAAAATGAGTAAGCACCAGTTGCTAAACAGCTGACTTGCTTTGTGGTGTAGCGGAAGAATTTATGAGCCAGCTGATGCCAATTTTTGAGAGTTTAAGACAAAAGGAGGATCTCCCGTGCTCGTATCCTCTCCACATGCACGCCCCCTCTTATCATTGGGTAAATAATGCAAAATTTCTTCATATTTTTCATTATGCTTTTTCTGTATCCGATCTTAATGCTCAGTTACGTAGCTACTGTTAAGGGTAATTCCCTATGGTCTTTCATGTTCACTGTGTTTTTTTTCTGTTCCTTTTCTAATTACTTTGTCAATACACGTTTGGTGTAGCGTGCTGCAGTGAATCTGTTTATGCACCCATGCTATAGATGCGAGCTATTGGCATGCTTTTTCATGGGTTTTATTAGATTTGCAGTAGCGGCTAATTTGTGTTCATATTCCTTATAGAGCCATAATATGGAATGACTTACACGGTCACGAAGTATTTCGTTCAAACTTAGATTCTGCGCCAAAATACTGCGCGTGATTTGACGGTTAATTCTCTATATAATCTGTAACCGTCGATTTTTTAAAATTTTTTTCCATGAAACTTGGTCCATTGTTAGAATAGTAAACTCATTCGAGCAGAAAATGATTCTAGTTTGACAAAAATCAGTGTGCCAAGCTCAATTGTTTTCTTTATAACTATACCACTGTTCTCCGTAAGTTTGCATGAGTCTTTGGTCTGTTCGATCTTGATCCCTGAGTGGACGCTGCATATAAAAAACGTGTCTTATTAATGTCCGGGTTTTTTCATCAGTATCGTAATTATTTATTATATCATTGATATTATTACTGACACGTTACAAGTTTTCAATCTCATAATTTTCGCTGTCCTTCATTCTTTCAATAATTCTTTTGATAGAATGGGGGGGGGGGGGGAAGGTCCAGTATTTAGACGATTCATGGTTTCTTTCAACATGACTATCGATTTCCATTATTTCGAAAAAATGAATCCGATTGTTTATTAAGAATTAGCTAAACATCAGCATCACATCAACAAAAGAAATTAGTTACGAATAAGTAATATTATGAGCGTGTTACGATAGATAAGTTTATTCGAAAATGGATATGCTGCATGAAAAATCGTGGATTTTTGAGTAACTGCGTGGTTGTTGAGATATTTTTTTTTTTTGAAACGATTAAAATTTAAATAATATTTTCATAGTATCTTATAATTACTAATGCCGATAACGTCTTATAATTACATATGTCAAAAAATAAGACTTTTCACTTTAAAGAAAATTCGTAAGTTAAAATAACGAAATAAAATAACGAATCGACTAAATTGCAGATGCCCCCTCCCCCCTCCCACAGAATAGTAAAAAATAATTATCCTAGTAGGTGCCATTAGAAAAGTGTCGATTGCTAGGAGCAGTTGGTACGTATTGCAGAACTGATATGATAATTTTTAATATTCACCTGTCTTGTTCGCTCCTGACAACCTTCTATAATTCGTGCAGCTATCTGTATGTCTTGGCACAATTTCAAATAAGCGACTTGCATGTATCAGGAAGAGTTAACTGTAACGAATTATGTAACTGAAATAAAGGAAATATATTAATCATTCAGTAAAAGATCAAACCTTTAAGGGTTGATTTACGGGCCCTGGTAGAGATCGATTCGATTTAAAAGCTTGTAAATATCTCGTTTCTCTAAGAAATTACGAAAAATGGCCCAGTTTTCGATCATCGATGAAACACTTTTCAAACATTTCTTAAGCATTTGTTAGTACAAATACCCTCGTAGGAAATTGAGGCTAATATGGCCACGATATGTCAAATTGTATGCCCAGTAGCCAGATTATGTGGCATATCGTGGTCATATGTCTCTGTTAACAGGCGACGGTAAGTGGGCATAATATGCCATAAAATTATGGCGAACGTTTTATACATGGCAACCTAACCTTGCGCATATTTATGCATATGTACAAACACGACCACACTCAACACTCACACTGAAATGTACACTTTTTATGTGGGTTTGGATATTAGAAACATTAAGTAAAATTTGTGTGTTCAAGATTTTATCAATGATGAAGTGTAAAAGTGATGATCTTGATAAATATTCCCAACTTAGTATTCAAGTCAGTCGCAAGCAGTATCTATCAGATGTTTAATTTGTGATGTAGATGCTTATTTTATTATGTAGAAACAGGCTAATTTACACATGGGTGTTTATATGAAAATTTAAACTACAGCACTTGAGATAAAGACAAGTGGATATATTGTTTTAACAGCTTGAAACAAATCACCATGCAAAATTTCAGCCCTCTAAGTATGATA
>JAZHPH010000051.1:780607-816800 GCA_037356405.1 Nasonia oneida
GTATAATAACTACAAGGTTAATAATTAATATGTTATATCACTTACGACTTCGTATATTTGTTGTAAAGCTTCCAAGCTGACAGTACTCGTATCGAGAGTGTATACTGCATTCTCCACCTCGACAAAATCTACGTGCAAGCTCTTCTCCAGAATTCCGACCATTTTTGATCTTTTCGAATCGAGTATTTTAGCAGGTTCCACTTTTAATGATCTCGAAGTGCTTGCTTTCATTGCAGGTTTCCTTTCATTTGCTTGTCGAGAAAATAATTCGGCGAATTCTTTCAAATTCACATTTGGCTCTTCTTCAATTTCTAACCATAACGAACCCTATAGTTGACATAAGAATTAAAAGACGTACAAGAACAGTTCTTATATATATATATATATATATACACACACATAATGTAATGCAGCATTACCTTTACTGGAGAATCGGGACTGGATGAGCTTGAGCCTGTTGCTTCTGACTGCACTGCAGGTACGATAATTCTTGTCCAGTACAGCGGTTTCATTGGGGTTTCTGGATTGACGGGTGGCTTTCTTATCACTGCAAAAGTAAATTTTTATTAGTTCCCGTGAAATGATAGTAGATTGCACAAACGGGGGCAAAAATAGGCTCTAAAAGAGCACAATCGTCCCTTGTTGTTCGCTGTATTACAGCTCGCCGAAAATGACCCTCTGTCTCATATGCACGTGTTACAAAAATGAAATGATTATAAAACGTATGTAACAATCGAGAAAACGGTATAATGGAGTGATAATAGAGTTTTTGGAGCGTCAGAAATAAACGGTAGCGAAATAGTAGTTTTAATTCTAATCCCTCGGCAAAGCTTAAATTTTCCAAGAACTTTGGAAATTTAGGAAAATTGGAAATAGTTACGGCTTATGATACTCAAGACTATGTCGCACTCGTACTCAAACATCATCTTTGCTTGGAATTAAGCCTATTATTTATATAGAAGTATAATATACTATTATTACGCTCTCCGATCGACCGTGGGCGGGGCCGGAAAGTTTATTTGTACTTGCTTTCGACCCGTAAATTTTAAGTTGTGAAATTAAAGTTCTGATTGTATAACAGGAAAGTAAAGTTGTAGATCGTTACTTTACTTCTCGGGTGATTAAACTCACTTCATCAGCGAATTAGTCTAAGACGTTAATCACTTGTTGCATATCGTGCTATAATAGCTGAAATCAATTTAGATAAGTACACTGATGTAATTATGCGTCTCATATGGTGAGTCGCAATTTTTTTAATAAATAAATGATGAACTCACTTGCTCTGGAAGGTGGATTCCAGCCTCCAACGGGTGGCGGAGGCAAAGCGGCTGGGCCGCCAGGTGGTAGTGGCGGTGGTGGACCAACTACCGTTGCAACCATCGGAGGAGGTGGAGGTGACGGTGGGCCAGTCATCATCCCTGGTATCAGAGGTGGAGGTGGCGGTGGCCCAGACATCATCCCTGGCATCGGAGGTGGGGGCGGCGGTGGCGGCCCAGACATCATCTCTGGAATTGGAGGTAGGGGCGGCGGCGGCCCAGACATCATTCCTGGCATCGGAGGTGGGGGTGGCGACGACCCAGACATCATTCCTGGCATTGGAGGTGGGGGCGGCGACGGTGGCCCAGACTTCATCCCTGGCATCGGAGGTGCGGGCGGCGGCGGCGACCCATACATCATTTCTGGCATTGGAGGTGGGGGCGGTGGCGGCGGCCCACACATTATCTCTGGCATTGGAGGTGGGGGCGGCGGCGGCGGCCCAGACATCATTCCTGGCATTGGCGGTGGAGGCGGCGGCTGCCCAGACATTATTCCTGTCATTGTAGGTGGAGGTGGCAACAGCCCAGACATTATCCCGGGCATTGGAGGTGGGGGTGGCGGTGGTGGCAGGCTTGCCAGCATTTCGGGCCTCGGAGGTGGTGATGGTGGAGAGAGCGACGCAGGCTTGTCTTCTACTATCTCGGTCATTGGAGTTAGTGATGCTATTATTTCACTGTTACTTTTGAATTCGTTGTCATTGTTGTCACTTTTTATATTTGTCATATTATGTTTGTTCTCATTAGCATTTGGCAATTCGGCACTATGATCGGCGGTAACTGAACTCAAAGAACTTTCCAATTTAAAAGGTCTTTTAACAGCTTTGGAAACATCGCCACTCAAATCTTCAGAAGCTGTAAAGGAGCGCGTTTTTTCAGATAATATAGGCGAAATGTCCAATGCACTTGCAGTAAACCTGCCACTACTGTCTGAACTTTTTTCTGATGTGCGATCCTCCTTTTCGCGATTCTTTGGCATTGGCGAACTGGTATCAGCAGCTTTGCCGACCGGTAAATCTGATGTACTATCAGTTTGAACTGCTTTACTCTCTGTCTGTATGCGGCGTTGTTTTACGACTTCACGCAACTCTGATAAATCTTTGCGAAGCCTCACGTTTTCATCCACCAAATCCTCAATTTTCTCCGACAAATTTTTGGGTTTCTTGGTAGCTTCTGCTACTAGTATTGCCGATATATCCTTTGGCGTCCAATAATACATGTGGTCCATCTGTCAAATTGCCAGTTTATTAACATTGTTGATTGCACTTTAGCGATTGGTGAGCGAACTACATAATATGTGTGTCGAACATGAACCCAAGTGGAAATAAAAAACATAAGAAAATGTTAGAGATTGCAATATTCTGTAATTTTATTTATATTTATATGCGCTTTGCAAATTCAGTGCCATGAATACATCAACCAGTACATTTTCGGCGACAATTCAAGACTTTATAGTTATGTGTAATTTGAGTAATATATATTTATATATATATATATACTACACTTTAAGTGTACAACGACGCGTAAAACGCATTAAAAATAAACTAGCGCGCCACGCTTCGCGCTCACTACCTAACGTTTGTGTTAGTTATCTACTTAAAAACAGTTTTTGAAGATTTATGCTTCGAAAACATATTTGTCACGGTAAAAAGTTGTGTTTTGAAAATATCTACAACTTACACATTTAATATTTTCATGTAAAACGTACAGCCGCAAAGTTATATGGTAAATAATTGATTTTTTGCTTCGTTTAACTCTTTTTTGTAGAATGCTTAGGATTTTAGTTAGAGCCAAAAAACCGTTTTTGTCGATTTTTCGAGGTGACCGCATTCTGCGTATATGTACGGGATTAAGCTGAAAATAGAACCACAAGGTTCTGGAGGTGAGGGGAGTTTACACACAAATTTTTAGCCCGATCAACTAAAGTCTCTCAGAAGTTACATGTTACACACGCCAAAATTTTTATTCAAAAATACACGTAAAAATCGAACAAATTGTGTTCGCATTTGAAAATGGCGTAGAGGTTTGGGATAAAAAAGTAGTTTTTTAGTTTGTGCGAGTGGAGACGTCCTAAAATTTCAGCCCGATCGGTCGAAAATTGCGTGATATCGCACCTCACACATTTTTATTCGCTTACAAAACTATAAGGCACTTGCGTGCTTAAAAAGGTAAAAAACTTTAGATATTTACTTGAACTGGCTTACGTTTTCGTACATATGACAAGCCATTCATTTTCTTACATTTCATTATTTTCATATGGATGTGTATATGTGTGCGTGTGTATGTGTGTATATATACACACACAACACAGCTTCCTACATTTAAAAATTTTCACCAAAGTAACCAGACTTGGTCCCCAAAGAACGTTCCCCTAAAGTGAAAAATACGTGCAACGAAAGTTTGAATTGAAATTGTATTAGCAATAATTAGAACGTTGATGAATCGTTGCCAGAACGTTTCTACAACGTAAATTAAAAATTCGTTAAATATTATTGAAACTTTATCCGAACTATAATATAAATAATCCAATACAACTCCCACCCTACCACTCTATCTTTGATACTTTGCTTTATAGACTTCAGAGAATTACTTCACGTATGGACTTGGATACGTCATCTACATAATAATTAATGTACTCATATTATCCGTACATATACGTACATATGCTTTTAGAAGCGCCTCTAACTATATTATTTCAAAACGTTTTGGTAATGTTCTGGCAACGTTTTTTTCGCTTTAAGGGAAGTTTCTTTGGTTCCCAGTGCAACGTAGCGGCAACTTTTCCACAACGTTTCCTGCTATGTGGGTGTATAAGGTAAAATACCCAGCACTTGGACAAAATGAAAATGTAGCTCTATACTTAAAACTTAAAACTAAAATATTTGCTATTGTGATAAAATAAAAAACATAACCTCAAAAACTAAAGCGGATCAGCATTGTAAACATCATTACGAATAATATAATTATGATCTTGATTACTTTTTAACAAAAATAAATTCAAAATGATGATTTAAAAATTTGCTCTGAAGTCCTATAAAAGCAATTTTTTTCAGGATTGTCCAACTTTACCAAACAAACGATTTCCATAAAGCAGTAGTTAGACACATTTAATTACAATGTCTGACTACTGGATTAAAATCGTGTCCAAGTACTGGTACAATCGCGTCAAATGGTGTCCAACTATACGGCATTTCGATGCCACTCTAAAATTTAATTTTATTGTAAAATCTGATTGTTTGCGGTTCCGTTTTATTTTAATTGAAAGATAATTGTGTTAGCTAAATGTTGGTGTTAAAACTTTTGATGTACTGCAATTTGTCCATACAAAATCAATAACTTTCTATTTTTGTCTCAATATCTGTTTAAGTACTGGGCATTAATATACATACCTTAAATGAATCATCAAGTTGCGGCACAGCTTCATCTTTGTCCGGGTGTGCTCTCAAAATTCCAGCAGAAACAAGATGGGAGCAGAAGGCAGTACCGATCGCTTTTAAATCAATATCCGACATTTGAGATTTCAAATGCTTCGATAAGCCAGATGTTGCCCAATTGACCAAGTACTGTCCTGTAAAAAATAAATCATGCGAAGTTCTTTGCATTAATCGACATGTGCAACGTTTTCGCAAATACAAAATAAATAGATAAAAAAATGAAGCATCAATTGAAAAGTGATAGGCAAAGGGGCGCCGTTTGAAGATATTTCACGCGCGCGCATGTGCATCGTTATATGTGCCATGGTATATGGGGAATTCTACGGGAAAAATGCCATTATCTGGTTAGAGAAACCGAAAAAACAAATGTTGGGGCACGCGTCTGCAACTTTTTTTCTTATTGTAAATGTTTAGAACCATGCGAACCACGTTCCAACATCGAAAAAGTGCCTTGTGGCACTGTTTTCTAGGCCCTTCAAATTCGTCGAAAAATAGCCATTGTTCAAGGGCATGTACCTAATGCATAAGGGCACGAACCAAAAATGTATTACGGTAGAATGAAAAAACGAGAAAAGAGCTCCAATTAAAAAAAAATGCGTTAAAAATGCTTGATTTGGTCAAAAGTTACGCACAATTGCAAATGCGGAAAAATCATGAAAATTGCAAGATTTTTCGAAATCAAGATATATATACACACACACACACACGTTCCGTTATGCAGAACAAACAGCAAATGTAATATTTCAGATCATAAAAATTCATTCGCGCTTTCGTTTATTTTGAAATGAGCCTCCGTCGGATATATGTGCAAATCCAGAAAAAACCGGACCCTTTTGGGGGTCTGAGTGAACTAAATTGAAATTTGAAATACTTATTTTTTGCCGGGCACTCTAAATTCTCTTATGGGTATTTAAGACGGTGAAAATAACCGAAAATCAGAAAATTGTCACTTTTTGTCTGGAGGTGCAATCCAAAAATGTGTTTTAATAGAATCAAAGTATTAATAAAAAAATTAATTTGGGGGCTGGTGGGTAAAAAATGGCTGCCTAGGTGAAAAGTTGTTTATGCTTGAAAATGGCAAAAAATCAATTTTTCGATTTTTTACGAAAATCAGCGATTTTTATAATTCTTATAACTTTTGATCTAAGCGGTCAATTTAGACCATCAGGGGCTCAAATTGTAGCTCTTGTCTTTCGTTCGGTTTAAAAATTTAGATTAACATTTTCATTTTACGATCAGCTATATATATATGACGATGAAAACGACCAAAACGGTCATAATTGATAGGCATATACATAGCTGATCGTAAAATTAAAATGTTAATCCAATTAGTTTAAACGAAAATAAAAGAAAAGAGCTTTAATTTGAGCCCTGGGTGATTAAAATTGGCCGCTCGAATCAAAAGTTATAAGAATTTTAAGAATAAGAAAAAGATCGCTGATTTTCGTAAAACATCTTACTCTTACATCTCATCTTACTATTTACTATTTTCAAGCCTAGACAACTTTGTCCCTAGGCAATTATTTTTTACTCACCAGCCCTCAAATTGAAGCTCTCTTCTAATACTTCGATCCTAATAATACACATTTTTGGATTTCGCCTTTAGACACTGAGTAAATAAAGTTGAACCATGGCTAATTTTCGTTTATTTTTCCCATGTTAAATTCCCATAAAAGAATTTAAAGTGTCCGGCAAAAAATAAGTATTTCGTAATCGCGGGAATCCAAGGTTTTTCGGGTCCTATGTGGCCTAAGGAACCCAAAAAAGTTGGTCTGGGAGGTGTGTCCTCAAATTTCAATTTCGTTCACTCAGACCCCCAAAAGTGTCTGTTTTTTTTTCTGGATTTGCATCTCTCTCTTTCTCTCTCTCTCTCTCTCTCTCTCTCTCTCTCTCAATAAAAGAAATATATAAATAAATATATATTTCTTTTATTTCGAATTTAAGGGCAACGAAGTTTTATTTCCAAATAACATGCGATACATATTTGAAATTGACGTTTGACTGCGTCCTTGAAGGATAAAGCAATAAATACGTAGGGGGCGAAAAAATTATGGTTTTTGCAAAGTGAAACGGTTTAACGGGCTTTTTAAGGGCGTTTGATGATTGATTTTTCAGTTTTTGGCGACAACAATTAATCTATTTTAGGCTGGTAAGCGCCGGACGGAGGAAGACTGCGCGGATGTCCTGACTCACCTTCGAAGCGCTCGTAGAGTTTGAGATCGAGCTTCCTCGGCTTGGCGACGACGTTCCGCTCGTTGCTGAAGCTTGCGACCCTTCTGAGTAGCTTTCCCTCGCTGGCCCAGGCTGCGTCGCCCGTGGTGTGCCGTCGGCTCGTTTTCTCCTTGGGCGTCTGCAGCAGTCCTGCCTGATGGGCGACGGCTCGGGACGCCCTGGTACCTGCAATCAGACCGGCTCGGGTATTGCCGCGTCCCGCCTTGTTCCTTCTCCTACAGCTGTACCACACCATTTCTCGACTTTTCGCAAATCGCGTCACTCCTTATGCTAAAAGAGCTCGGCCGAGACTGATGCAGCTCTGCGTGCCTCGATCGCGCATATTGCGACATTGGTGAGGCGGCCCTCTGGCAGGCTCTGCATCCCCTCTCCGCGGGAGCGTCTCCGTCTCCCCCTTCCATTTGCCGCGGCCCGCGCCGTTCTACCTGTTGTGTACCTATTGTATACCTATCATAGCTATATACCTGTATGGCTGCATACCTACGAGCTGCATTAAGTATATATATATACAGCTTCTGACGGGTTCTGCGCGCGGCGCATACACATCATCATATACCCGTATACGCGCATCAAGGCTCTTGGAAGTTGGAATTTTCACGGCATTGCCAATAGCCATCAACATGGCCGTTTGCTAATTACTGTATGATATATGCCACATATATGTGACATTGTCGTGCCCGAGACGACTATGAGCGCAAACAATTACTGTATACACTATTACCTGTATGCATCCTAGCGAGGACTGGATTTCACAATGAACAAGGAGCTTTATAGAGCTAGCATACGTGGGACTCGTTTGCCGATGAAGTAGCAGTAGAAAGCAGTAGAAACTGCGACTAACTGCGACTAATTCGAGACTAATTCAGCCGGTGTATAAATAAAGGATAAATAAGTATAGCGAACGTGAAACTCTCGATAACTCACGCAAGTGAATTTGCGAAACGGCTGAATGGCTGTCCGAGTGGCTGTCGTCAGTCCGGAAGAAGCTGCCGAGCTTGTCCTGACTTTCGCCGAGCGAGGCTTGATCGGAGGCAGCTCCGGGGTCGGTGAAAACACTGTCACTCGATGACTCCTTGCTGGGTGGCGAGGCTGCCCCGGGCGGCATGAGATCTCTGTTGGCGCGGCGCCAGGAGTCCGTCACCAGCAAGAGCGGACTCATTGTCTCCTTCGACGCCTTCAGCTGCAGCTCCACGTCCTCGGCAGCTGCCGCCGGCGTAGCCGTTCTCGCTACCTGCTCATCCCTCTCACCTGTCTCGGCACTCTGGGCCTCTCCCGTTGGCTCTTCAGTCTGCCGCCGCTGCCGATTAAAACATTACAAACGAATCCATGGCATGTTTCACAAGATATAATTAGCCGCAATAGGCGGCACGCAGAGCATTATTCTGTAATCATTGTTGTACCGAAGGACAACAATTTACTTTATAGCACAGTGTGGCTAAAACCCGCTGTTAAGTCACGCCTATCTGTGACTAAAGTAGTCCTTTTTTGCACCGTGTTTATCACACTCGCTACGCTCGTGCCCTAACCTCACGGTGCAAATATAAGGACTATTTTGGTCAATAAAATTTTATACGATAATACTCGAGACCTATAATGGTTCAGTTTTACACGGAGCATCGTAAAATTCGTACTATTCGCAACTATATATAGCGTATAATTTGGATCTGTGGGTAGCCTATAACATCAACTGTAAGTATATAAATGTGGTATATTTTATATAATGCAGTACACAATATACTGCATACGTCACTCGCCGTGAAAAATGCGATGTGCTTTAAATTACTATGCATCTCTCGGAGGTACACCTACGCGGCGCTCTCGAAAACGCCTGCTCCCACAGCTGCAGTATATATAGTAAAGGTATACTCATTGAAATAACGCACACGCATCAGGCACATATCGATTGGGGCAAGTATAATATATCTGTGTGCGTGCGTGCGTGCGTGTGCGCGCATGTATAAGTATGTATGCATTGTTGCCCTGCCCTGCGGCTGCAGCAGAGGCTAGAGGTACCTGCGGAGCGACTTTCGGAGGCTGAGGGGCTGGCCTCTTGGTGAGATTGTGCTGGGGCGTTTGCGGTTTCGGGCCGTGGCCGCTGTAGCTGACTCTTGGCTTGCAGGAGAAGCTGATGGACTTGACACTACTGACGGGAGCCGAATCCAGCAGCTCCTCGACGATGCTGGCCGAGCTCGCGGCCGAGGCACCCTTCGACCTGCAGCGCTGCTTGCTGCGCCTGCCGAGAGCCTCGCTCTGCAGGTTGCCCATCGCAGTGCCGCGGGGGCTCGAGGCGAGCCGGGTGGCATTAGTCGCATATAAGGAGCGCAGCGATTCTATCCAGAGCCAGGCGATGTCCCGCAGTCGCGGCCGAGCACCGATGCCGCCGCCGCCGCTGCTGCTGCTGTTACTGCTGTTGCTGCTACCACTGATGGGGCTTGCAGGCAAGGGATGATGCAGCAGCGTTATCGCGACTGCGCAACTGCTATCGAAGCCGCCGCCGCCACCACTTTTCCCGCTTCCATCATCCGAGCTTATTCCCTCCTCCTCGTTCTCCCGCGTCGGGTTCATGACTCGATGGCGCACGTTTACCTATTGTCTGCGCATTCCCTTCTATTTTAAACCTCCTAATTCACACGCACTTATTCAACCGCAACACAAAACCGATGATTTTTAATTCACAATCATATAATATTTCGACGGTCGCCGCTGGATTACGATGAAACGATCAGACGCAATACAAATACAAATACGCAAACACTCTCATCGCGAGAGTGTGACGACGCAACGGAAAATCGAGCCAAACAAAGCTAGAACGCCTAGAGTTGTACAAGTATACTATGCTGTTTATAATACAGTCACTTACTTGCCACTCATCATGTCACCTATCATATCGCACCCACCCATGCTTATATGTAGCATAATATAGCTATTTATTGTGTATACCTACTTAATATATATATATACACTGGGCGCGCCGGCGCGACTCGGCTCCACATGCTACGTATATACAGCTAAATCCTGAATCCACGTTCTAAAAAAACTCGAACGTTAACAAATATTTTCACATTCTATGCATGCACAATTTTTGAGATTAGAAAATATATATTTCATCGTTACTTATTTTATGACGTACGAATAATTGACACAAACCATTTCCAAAATTTGAAAACCATGCTAAACTAAGTACGATTGGTTTTATCAACTCTTTATCATTCAGACTCAATTATTTAATTTTAAATGTTGATGCCATGTAAATCAGATACATGCTGATGTACAGATTTTACACTGAGAAAAATGATTAAGTTCAGGAAAAATTACTATAATACATAATAACGGCGGGACATACTTGCATTACATTAAATTTTACTACGTAACATAGTAATTTTTGAAGCTCATGAAATATTTTGAAAAATTCATTTTTTACCCCTTTAACGCTTATTATTTTTTTGGTTATGAATTTTTTTGTCACGTATTTGTAGTATGTTAGAAAAAACTAATAAAGAATTTTTTTCCCGGTGGTGACGGGAATTGAACCTAGATCTCCGGGATGACAGTTGAGTGCGCTGACCACTCACCTAAACAGAACTGTTAAGTACCAAATTTCAGATCTGGTATATTAATCATCCTCACCTATGGGTTAACATTAATAATAATGAAACGAGAATTAAAAAATAACAGCAGCAAAAAGTAAATAATGGTTCGTTAATTTAATAAAGCGGCTCCCCTTCATGCTCTCCACATTATACATTTGAATTCGCGGCAGTTTGTTTATTTATTTATTCATCAGAAAATTTACAAGGTATGTAGATCATACCTCAAATGCTGCAGAGGTAAATGAAGTTATCTGTTAGCAGGCCTACTGGTTATACAACAAAAAAAGTATAACATAAAACTTAAAATTAGAACTTAAACTATTTATAGTATATAGTGTACCAACGGCGTAATATGGTCTTTTTTAGACCAAGTGTGAAGTTTGCAGTACGAGCTGCAGACGAGTACTGCAACCACACAAGGTCAAAAAGCCCAGCTCTTGGTGCGCACGTCGAAAATGGGAAAAAATGTCTGCAAAGCCAGAATTTTCACTTATTTATCGGATTTTCGCCGATCTTTGCCCCTTTTTAAATTGCTATAGCCACTTTTTCTGGGGTCGGTCATTTTCAACGATTTTTTTTTTAAATTCAAGATTTCAGACTAAGCTGTTCATTAAAGCCGGAAAGAGAAATGCTCTCGAGAGCGAGACGTTGTTAAGTTGTAGGATTGTTTGAGAATAGTAATAGTATTCGAGCGACTGTAACATGATGGTATTCAAGATAGTAGTCTGTAAATGACGTGAAATAATACGAAAGTAGATTTTAAAGGACTTCACTCAAACCGCTACCGTCCGTAATTATTATCATGCGTCCGCAAACTATAAAGAGGATTCCCTGGTAGAAAATCACCCATTTAAAATGGCCGTAAAAGCAAAAACTGGCTAAAAATGTGAAAAAACTGGACATTTTAAATTTCCTAAAAGTAGCGATATCTTGGGCATTTTTTATGGCTGAGAATTATATTTCATGAAAATATCAATAAATCAATTAATTTTTCGGATGTAAAATACAAAATTATTAATATTTAGGCGTAAGTTGAATAATTCAAACATATGGCGAAGCTCGTACGGCTTGTGTAGAACAACGTCTGCGTGGCTCAGTCAGCTAAGTTCAGCCAGTTCATTATTATAAAAAATAGATCAGATGCAATATTATAAAAAATAACATTTTTTAATACACCTCAGCATAAAGTTAGTACTTTACCCCCGGCGAGTTGGGAATAAAGAGCTACATGTATGTATATAGAAACGGAGGATTCAGAGGAATAACAAGAAACAACGACAAATTTAACATCGTCTATAATATTTATAATTATAGGTAAACCAAAAACGCAAATTCAAGTTTCCCACGAACAGCACAATTTCAAACTAAACAGCAAATAGATTAACTAAAAACGTTCAAGTATTTTAAGCCAACTCTGAATTACCCTGCGTACCTTTCTGAATTACGAATTCTGCATTCTGTCATACTTGAAACACTGCTCAATGCACGCGGTTTGTAGACTAGCCAATGGGCGTGCAGTAGTATCTTGTGCCTGCGCATTCTTTACTTTTCGCTCATAACTGACAACTGCAGCATGCGCTGCGAGAAAATATCCGAATAGGCGCTGTACAGCCTGGTACAGCCTGTATACATACATATTTCATAGCTGGCAACACTGGCACACAGCTGATACGCGAGTATCTCGCAAGGACATCTGTTTGATTTTAGCGTTTCTTCTACTTTTTATTATAATTGTGAACAGTACTTATCAGTGAGCTACTTATTATTACTATTTAGTGCAAAAGACAATGACTCCCCATCGTGAACAGTTAAGCGGGTCACAATATAGAAAACTTGCGCTAGAGAGGTTAGAAAAAGAAAAAAAGTCATTGCTTCCACTTTGAGACTAGACACTTTTTATCCTAAAAAAGCTAGAGTAGACACTGAGATGGAAAGATCGCCAGATGCATGTTAGCATGTACTTCAACTTCGAATAAAAATGATCCTCAAATATTTTCTTATGATTGTAAGAAGATAATAACACGCGAACATTTGCATCGTTTATAATCCTAATCATTTGTAGTACCAAATGTTGTAATATTATGTCGTAAAATAAAATGTGATATTTTGAGACAATTTTACTTACGTAATATATTGTACGGTTTCATGGAAATGCACATAAACTCACTTAGTTAAGCGTATATATTCGATCTATAATATTTTAAAATCATTCGATAGCTTCTTTTTATTATTATTTCAGGTGATTCTACAAATTTTCAAGTTAAATTAAGTTCCCAGTCACAATCAGTTAACGAAAATTCAAATAAAAAAAAAAATAAAAAAGTTAACGAAAATATAGAAGAAAATTCAGTACATTTTGTAAATAACGCCTTTGTTTCGTCTAACGAGTTATAAGCCTCTGCTTTGCAAGTAAGCGATGATCCTGCTAAATGAATTATTTCAGAAGAGCTTATAAATGAAATATTAAAACAAGAATTCAAGCAAAATATCGATGCCGATTTCTCCTTATCAAAGCTCTTGATATACGATCGATATAGAGCTATGAGCAAATCTGTCTTTTATCGAACTCTTGCCAATGGTCAAACTCAGCTTCGTACGTGGTTAATTTATTCGGAATCTGCAAAAGCAGTATTTTGTGGACCTTGTAATCTCTTCGGTGAGTAGTAACCCTTTACGTTAGGATACAGTGATTTGAGCAACATATTGTTATAATCAGGTTCGGGTAATAAAAATAACAACACGTTATTTATAGAAAATCACTCTTGAACTCGGACTCTTTATTCGAACGTAAACACAACTGTTCTCAACAGCTGACAGAACCAGACTAAACATAAACAATAACATCCGCGACGTCGTTGATCTCGTTGCTAAGGTTGCTATGCGCTATTCTTGGTGTAACATTGCCCTCTCCTTTTCAGATTGTCATCTCGACAATCATAACCACCCATCCTTCAAGCGGGTTGATCCTCTTACAATCCAATTATGACTTACAGGAACTGACATCGACATCCTCTACCTTGACCCATCCTAGGCATCAAGTTACCGAGCAATGCTTACAGACGTCATTCCAATAATCACTTAACAGGACTAAGACGGACCCGTCTCTTGAACAATCTACTTCAATCATCCTTCTTATTTTCTCATCATAGGGTCGGTCGAAATCGGTCTTCAGACAAGAGGGGGGAAGTTGACACGCCGTGGAACCTCACCTCAAGTCCCTGCTCCGGTATTTACCTTCACGCCCAAGGGAAAACCACAGCTTAAAAGAACCGTGAGCAGAGCAGTCTTCATTGATGGGTATCTCTCTCAGTGTAAGTCCCAAGACGATTGATGTTGACTATCTTGGATATATGTCTTGGTGAATGACGAATACAATAGACGACGTCATTGATTTTTCTCACAACCTCCCAAGGTCCTTCCCAATTCGACTGTAGTTTTGGTGCTTTTCCTTTAGTTCTTCGAGGATTGAAGAACCAAACTTTTTGTCCTTGGGAATATTCAACGTTGAGAGCTCGTTTGTCGTACCAAGTCTTCGTCTTTTCCGATTGTAAGTTAATCCGGTCTCGTGCTATTTTATGGATCTCGCTGAGTTTCCTCCGAAGCCTGTGTACGTAGTCTCCGTCTCCTTTAATCTCGACCTCCTGTGGTAGATACCCTCGAATTAAGTCCAAAGGAAGCCTCAGATCAAAACCGGTGTACATCTTAGCTGGAGTAGCTCCGGTCGTCACATGTTTGGAGGACCTGTAAGCTAACAGAAATAGTGACCCAGCGATCCCAGTCTTTCTGTGATTGTCGTGTATGTATTTTGTGAGATAGTGAAGTAGTGTTTGGTGTTGTCTTTCTACTTGTCCGTTTGATTGTGGGTGTAATGGTGATGTTCTTGTCTTTTTTAATTCCTAACAACTCAGACAAATTTTTAATCAATTTCGAATCGAAATTTGTTCCTTGATCAGTATTTACTTCTAAAGGTACCCCATACCTACAGACAATCTGATCAACGAAAATCTTAGCAATGGTTTTTGTTCTCATATTAGAGAGAGGAAAAGCTTCAACCCACTTCGAGAAACTGTCCGTCAGACCTAAGAGGTATTTATTGCCTAAAGAAGAAAGTGGAAAGGGACCTAAAATATCCATTTGAAATCATTCGAATGGAACTCCTGAATTGTAAATCTTCATATCACCATGGCCTTTATCTAGAGGACCTTTCTTTGAAATACAAACTTCACAGGATTTACACCAATTTTCTACATCTCTCTTGCAAGTAGCCCAATATAATCTTTTTCTAATTTTATCTAAAGTTTTGTTTACTCCGAAATGTCCTTCAGATGGCGAATCATGTGCTTCTTCTAAAATATCTTTGATTTTATCTATAGGAACAACCAATTGACGAATTTTATGATTTAAATTTGTTGAAACCCATTCTCTATACAAAATTCCATTAATCAACACTAACGAATCCCATTGTGCACAATAGATTTTAGTGAATTCATCCATCGAAGAAATTTCTTGCCATGCTGGTTTTTTCTGTAATTCCTTCGTTTGACAAATACAAGAAATAGCCTCATCTTCTGCTTGACTCTTCTTCCAATCTTCCGATGTATTTTCTTCAAAAATAATACGGCAAATAGTCTCTTCATTGAATTTTTCTTCTACTCTGGAACAATATTTACATGAAAAATCTTCACAAGGGCGTCTTGAAAGTCCATCAACATTTCCATGTAACTTACCTTTCCTGTGAACAATTTTGTTGTCATACTGATTCAATTTCCAACAAGCTAATTGTCCATCTAGTTCTTTAAACGATAATAACCAAGTTAAAGAGGAATGATCAGTCCTAATGATGAAAGGTTTACCGATAAGGTAATGATGAAAATGTTTTAACGATTCTATAATAGCGAGGAGTTCACGTCGAGTGACGCAATAATTTCTCTCCGGTTTAGAAAGGACTCTACTATAATAACCTATGACACGTTCGATTCCATCTTGCTTCTGAGAAAGAACCGACCCAATTCCATGATCAGAAGCATCAGTATCTAAAATAAATTTAGAAGAAAGAGAAGGAAATGCCAAAATTGGAGGTTTTTTAAGAACCTCTTTTAATTTTGAAAAGGCTTTTTGACAATCTTCTGACCATATGAACTTAGTCGATTTTTCAGTTAATTTATACAAAGGTTTTGCTATATCAGCAAATCCTTTAATGAGATGCCTATAATAACCACAGAAATTCACAAAACTCAACACAGCCTTTTTGTTATGAGGAATTGGCCAATTTACAACAGATTGAATTTTCTTTGGATCAGCTGATTTTCCTTTTTCAGAAACACTGTATCCTAAATATTCGACTTGCCTGCTGAAGAAAACACATTTCTTCTTATTTAGACGTAAACCTGCTTCTTGAAAACGAACAAATACCTTTTTTAAATTGGATATCATCTCATTAAATGACTTTCCTAATACCATGACATCATCTAAATAAACTAAACAGAATTTTGAGAGATAATCTCTGAGTAACTTTTCCATCAAACGTTGAATAGTCGCCGGTGCATTGCATAATCCGAATGGCATAACCTTAAATTGCCATAAACCTTTTCCAATTGAGAAAGCCATGATTTTCCTATCCTCTTCCCGAATCTTGATTTGCCAGTATCCATTCTTCAAGTCCAATGTACAAAACCACGAATATCCTGCAAGTTTATCAAGAGTATCGTCAACTCTTGGTAAAGGGTACGAATCTTTAATCGTAATTGCATTAATTTTTTGGAAGTTAATACAAAAACGAATTTTTCCATCCTTCTTCTTCTTGGGAACTACAGGTGAGCAATACGAACTATCTGATTCTTCAATGACTCCTTGAGAATGCATCTCAGCAATACATTCATCTAATTCCTTAATTTGATGAATAGGGGGTCTTCGAATATGTTGTTTAATTGGTTGATTATGGAGTAATTGAATTCTGTGTTCAACCAAATTACATTTTCCAATAACGTCATCATCTTGAAAAATTTCTTCAAATTCGTGTAGAAGATCAGCAAACTCCCGACGTTGATCTTGATCCAATTTCTCTGAGTTCTTGTCAAAAATTTCTTGCAATGAGCCTGGTACAACCTTACTAGAATTGACTATTCTTGAAATTTGTTTATTAATGATTGAACTTGGAGTATTTAAAATAATTTTAGTAATTAAATCTGTAATACCAGTTGCATCAAGAAAATCACTTCCAAGTATACAATCATCAATAATATTTCCGACAAAAACATCTAAATTAGCTACATGATCACCCAATTTTAACGACGCTGAAATCAAAAATTCAACTGGTACCTTTTCTCCAGTTGGATACTTAAGTGTTGTAAAATTAAAAGGAATTCTCATATCTTTTGACTCAACAAATTTTGAATTTATAATAGTCACATCAGAACCAGAATCTACTTTAAAAATATAAGCTTTGTCATTAATTAAACCATCAAAATAAAATTTATTAGAGTTCCTATTAATTCTTTCAACATGACAAGCAATCCGATAAGAGTGGGAGTTTGTTGGAGTTCTTGTGAAGTTCAGTTAAACTCGCTCCAGAAAGTTCAACATAACCTAGTTTCCCTGATGTGTTGACAAAGTCGGACAATTAGACTTGAAATGTCCTTTTTTACCACAATTCCAACACTCTATTCCTTTTACAAAATCTTGAAAATTCTGTCTGCCTGACAGCTGAGATGACGAACTAACACTCTTTTGAAATGATGAAGAGGTATAATTATTTCTCTGAGCTAGATGTTGAAGTCGCTTTTCCTAATCTTTGATAACTTTAACTTCCATAGCTCTTGCCAGAGCAATTTGAAGCGAATCAATTCTTTCTAATTGAAGAATTTTCCGAATTGAATTGTCGAAAATAGCAATTACAAATTGAGCACAGGCGATTTTATCTTGAGTTTTAAAAGGACAATCAGGATAAATCAAACCAGCTAATTTCATAAGATCAGTAGCTAATGTTGGAAAATCTTCACCTCATTGTTGACGCCTGTTCTGAAATTGGAAATAATACGTTGGTGCAAAATGTGCATCACCAAAACGTAACTCTAAACTTGATTTTAACTTATCAAAATCTACTGGATCAGTATCTTTATAGCTATCAAGAACAGATTTAAATTTTCCACGTAAAGAAGCAGCTAAAGCAACCATCATCCTAGCACTATCCCAACTATTTGCTCTAGCGATTAATTGAAATTGATTCAAAAACTCACGCAGTGGTGTTGTACCATCATAAGTATCCGGTTTCAGATTATAACCTAAACTAATACTCTGTGTTGATTGTGTAGTGTCCAGTGGGTATACATTATTAGATCTTAACCTATCGGATGTGCCAGTAGCTATAGCAGAATTTGTGTTCATTTTTGTGTTAGAAATATTTGAACGACTTAGCTCAGTTAATCGACGTTCGAGATCCTATTGTTTCCTTGTCCACTCTGACCGTTCTGCGAGTAATGACTCGTTTGACCGTTGCAGTCTCTCGATGTCTTCAACCAGGCGCTTCATTTTCTCCTCATAGTCCTCGCGAAGCCGTCTCTCGGAGAGAAAATCCTGATCCCGTCGTCGAAGCTCGTCGGAAAGGTTTACTTCTTCCACAGAACGTTGAGATAACCGGACTTCCAAATCTTTTCATTGAGCATGTTCGTTTTCTAGTTGTATCTTCAAGTTGTTTATTTTCTTAATAGCAGCCACCAGTGTTGGATTTGAAACATTAGTATGTGTAGTGAGGATTGGGGTTTGTGAAGATTTTGTGTGTCCGAAAACATGTGTGTCCTCCAGATTTGTCTGTTCAAGATTCAATAAATCCACTTCTTCTCGTGAATCATGAATGGATTGTGTTGGTGCGTCCGGCTTGTGTGGTGTTCTTGGAAGTATCTTGCCAGATCGAAGATGCATAAAATAATCACTCAAAAACACTAGTATCCCGGACGAGCCCCCAAAATGTTATGATCAGGTTGGGGTAATAAAAATAACAACACGTTAATTATAGAAAATCACTCTTGAACTCGGACTCTTTATTCGAACATACACAACTGTTCTCAACAGCTGACAGAACCACACTACACTAAACATAAACAATAACATCCGCGACGTCGTTGATCTCGTTGCTAAGGTCGCTATGCGCGATTCTTGGTGTTCGAATCGCGCAATGTTCAGGCTCGATCACAACAATATATATCAGCGTGTTAAAGAACACAAACAATCCAAGTCACATAAGACTCATGCTCTAACGTATTTACAAAGATGTAAGGTCATAAAATGTATCGATAATAGTTTATAAAATCACTGTCATCTCGTGGCTTACCATTTCGAGGTAGTAATGAAAATTTCGGTTCACTTCATAATGTAAATTACATGATGGCTTTAGGACTTATTGCTGAATTCGATCCTCTTTTTTCTATCCACATAAAATCTTACGGTAACGCGGGTAAAGGGTCTGTCTCGTATCTTGACGAAATGTAATAAATGTCAACAAAACCTAGTGGAAAAAAACGTTATAAATTGCAATAAAAAGTAAAAAAAGTAAGAAAATGTAAGAAACTGTACCTTTTTGTTGGATTTCGGACCTTTTTTCTCATACGTTTTTGTACACTTTCTTACATTTTCAGATTTGTTAAATTTTGTTTACATTTTATTACATATATTATTTTACCGCCTAATATAGTCAATATATTTTTTTAATTATTAATTTTATAATAAAATGTAACAATGCATAAGAAATTGTAAGAAAAAGTAAAAGGATGTAAGCAGAAGTAAGGAAATAAAAGAGTCGCCATTTTCTTACATAATATTACGCTTACAGACAGTCTTTTACATTTTGTTATACTTTTTTACGTATTGTTACATTTGTCGTTTCAAAGAAGAGACCCCCATGAAATCCTGGATCATTGGATTTGTAATAAATTGTAATAAAATGTAACAAAATGTAATAAAATGTAGCAAACTGTAATAAAACGTAAAAAAGGTCCGAAATCCAACAAAAACGTACAATAGGTACGATTTGTTACATTTTCTTATATATCATTACACTTTATTACATATTTTATTTCCACTAGGGAATTGATCGATTTCCCCGCACATTATATAAGCCGCGTAAAATCGACAAGCAAACGAATTCGGGACCGAACAGCTGAGAGAGCAACACCTCTATCTCCTCTCCCCCTGCCGTCCAGCAGGGACGAGATATATCCCGCAATATCCACATGTATATACCGGCGATCGACTACTATTTCTGTATGCTTATTCTTGACTACTCACTATTGTTTAAATTGTAACCGAGATCTCATGTACATATTAATATGAATAAACAGTTTCCTGATGAGGGTGGCATTGCCCACCGAAACGTCGGAGGAAGAAAAAAGAAAAACTTTGGGTTTTTTCTCCTTCCTCACGCACAAATTGCCTCGGGAAGACCGATAGAGCCAACATTATTCTATTTTTAAATATCCACCGAGGGACCGAGTCAACGTAGGAGAATTACTACTCTCTCTACAAATAATTGTTCCTTTCCTTTAGTTAAATAAATTTTACGCTTGCTACGGCTTTTCTCTCTATTCCGAGAGGGTTTTTACGCCATAGCAAGCGCCTTTAGTTCACTCACTCAACCCTTTTCTTGTCGGAACTCACTTGAGTTCTTCGACTTATTTATTAGATTTCTGTTCAGAGACAGTAAATAAAAAATTTACAACTCAATAAATATTGATGAAAAGAGTCCAGTTTTGCTGCGCAATGGTTTTTGAAGTCGCTGAGCACGAATATCGCAATAGCAACGGTCTCCAAAGTACCTGGAGCCCAGAGGGTGGACAGTATCAACGTCGTCTCCTGGAGTTTTATGGAAATTTGTAACATAATTAGTTGAAAAATATAAATTTGAATATATTATCCTTAATTATATTACTACAGATATTTTTCGAAATTGGACATTTGGAGTGTATTTTCTATGATCCGGAGTAGTAGCTACCCACATAGCACAAAACGTTTGAGAAATGTTTCTCAAAGGTTGTATTTGAAGTCTTAGAACGTTGAATCTGAAGTTTTTCAATTCTCCTAAGAAACTGTTAAAAAAATTCAGTCTGCTTTTTTTAATGTTGATCAATTACGTTAATGAAAAGAGAGACTTCGTAGAAAAATTATTTATTCAGAGAACCCCTAGTATGCTTTACAGTACTCGTCTTCGGCTCGGTGACGCACTCGTCTTCGGCTCATGTTACCTTGCCTTCGACTCGTACTGCCAACTCCACACTCGGTCTAAAAAATCCCACTTTACGTCCTTGGTACATAATATTATTCTTGCGTTACTTCTGCTTCGCCAGGCTGTACATAACCGTCAATTCTCAACACGATAAAATAAACATGAATCTGCCGTACTTTCATTCAAACCATGCGACGTTGCAAACGTCGCAGTCTCGTCGATACGAAGAATTTCGTTCGATGCGGCCAAGCTCTGAGTGCGCAGAAGAAACAAGCGAGTCGGCTTGTTGTTGTCGGTGCCGGCCTGTCCTCTAGTTCAAGGAACGGGCTAGCTAACCGTCAACCGTACAGCCTCGTCGGCGCGCGCGCTGATTGGTCCTCAGCATGTCGCGAGCAAATCAGTAGGCGCCGATGCGTGGCTCGTTATTCGCGCGGACTGTGGGCCAATCGGGCGCCAGCGAGAAGCGCGGGCTTGACGGGCGCGAGGAGAGAGTGAGCGCGAAAACGAGCGGAAAATCCGCGAGTTCTCTCCGGACTGTCGACGGAGTACGTCGACGTGCGAGAGAGGTACCATGTCCTCCTCTGTTTGTCGAACCGAGGTCGACAATTAGAGGAGATTGGGAGAGTCTCCCGAGTGTGCGAGTGAATTACAGATGCAGTGCGTTGGCACTAGGAAGTGCCAACGCCCGGACGAGCCAGCGACCATCCCGATCAGCACGAGAGAAAGGAAGCCTGCTAGTCCAACACCATCATCGAGAGGACCAGAGCAGCCAGCAACATTGGCGTGGGAGAGCCGAGAAAGCCCGCTGCCACCAGGTCCGGGAGGATGCCAGGAAGCGACGACGGGAGCACCGACGGACGTCAACCGGGAGCCTCGAAAGTGAGAGAGAGAGAGAGTGAGAGAGAGAGAGAGAGAGAGAGGGAGAGAGAGCGAGAGAGCGAGAGAGAGAGAGAGAGAGAGAGAGAGATTCGCCTTCACGGCAAAATTGTAAGATACATACAATTATTACATAATATAACGAATACACATAGAATACACTAATAAATAAACACAGAAAAATACTCGCAGATATCACAATGCCTTATCACAGTAGTCAGGTAGTTATCACAAGTATATCAATTTAATATCACAGTTCAATTAAAACATTTAAAGCCCTACAAGAGTGATAACACCTCCGTTAGAAAAAAGAAAAATATTGTACAAGATTTTTGGCTACGTCATTGCTGTAATACTAAACTAGGTTACGGCCAAAGACCGAGTCTGACTAGAATAAAAAACAAAAACCAAAACAAAAATAAGCAGCACCAGAGGGCCCAGAGTCGTTACGATTCAGCGGCCAGCAAGTGCCGTCGCAGTGCCCTCTTGAAGGAGGCGAGTGAAGGTTGGCTTCCGAGAGTAGAAGGGTGAGAGTTCCAGAACCGAGCTCCCTGGACCTGAAAGGCCCTAACTCCAGGTTCAGTGCTTACGGTAGGGATGCTCAGCTTCGGAGGGCCCCCCTACCGGAGGGTCTTGGCTTGTGTTTGCTGAAAAATGAGGCCAGATACGAGGGTTCACCGATCCGAATTACTTTGTAGAGTAGAATGGCCTCAAAGTAGAGCCTTCTGGAATCGGTACGAAGCCATTTAAGACGCCTCCGGTAGGGACTGATGTGTTCATCCCTTCTAACTCCGAAGATGAATCTCACACATGAATTGCTCAGTCTCTGTAACCGTATTCTCTGTTCATTCGATGCGTCCAGGATGGTCACAGTACAGTAGTCGATGTGCGGTTGTATAAGTGTCTCAACTAGCCTTCTACGGAGAGTCTCAGTGGTGCAGCCCCTGATAAACCGCAGGCTATACAGGGCTTTGTTGACTTTTTTCGTGATAGCATTCATCTGCGGTTTCCAAGTAAGTTTGCTATCCAATACAACACCAAGACTCACGACCGTATCACTAAACGGGACGACCACTCCATCCTGCAACGGAACCCCAGGCAAGTTCCATGATTTAATATCATTAACGTTTTTCATGGAACCGAAAAATATGGACTTAGTTTTGCCGGAGTTGAGTCGCAGACCGGAGCCCCCTGCCCAGCCAGAAACCAGCCGTGCCGCTTCTGCTAGTCGAGCCACGCCGTCCAGGAAATTATCTTTGTTGGTGTGTAGATAAATCTGGAGGTCGTCCGCGTAAAAAAGATGTTTAATTGCGGTGCCATCGAGTATTGTCTGAAGGCCATTGACGTAGAGACTGAACAGCAGGGGTCTCAGGACAGAACCCTGTGGAACTCCCAGATTGGTTTCAAGCCACTGTAAGTGTTAGAGTTAAAGCGTCTTTATTTAATAAATAACAATCATGGTAAATTTCGTATGCAAGGTCTAATTCTATTCTAATATTAAGTTTGTGCAACAATTCACGATGCCCTGGCACGAAAGAATGATGTGTCTCTTTTGTGGTCAGTCGCCTTCGTGCAAAGAGAAAATTAGTGTCTCTGGAGTCGATGAGATCGAAAGAATACAGGATTCTTGTCGATATTTGGCGGAACTGGCTCGAGAATTGTCGCGATAATAAAAATAGAACCGTAGCGCATAACCTCCTATTGGGCCGCGGTGCCCCGGCGCGGAATAAAGGTGTTATTTCGTGGTCGGCCGTCTCGAGCACGAAGAACGACTTTGATCTTAATTTCAAAGAATGTTCGGATCGAGCTCTGTAGTGACGATTTAGCACGTGGGTTGCCGGGGAGGGAAATGCGTTGCTATGAAAGATCAACAGTTTCTTTGTTTTTCTCGGGATGTGAAAAACGGACCCCTTTGACGCGAGTCAGTTAGTTAAGAGCTTGCAAACGAATCACAATATTAAAACAGTGAATAAAGTCTTTAAAAGTTTTCTGCGACTTGTTCTTCCTCTACAGTGAGGTTCCGTTTTTATTCGAAATTACCATCTGAGATCGCCCCTGTAAATATGATTTTCTCCACACCTGCACCGAAAGTACCACATTCCCTCCCGGGCGCCTGGAGAGGAATGTGCATTTTCGGTGCTGGTGTGAAGAAAAATAGTATACGCACCACGGGAGGAAAATTGAACAGCCCATACCTCGTGTTTGCCACCCTCGCTTTCGGCTCGGGTGACAATTTACACGAGATATGGACTGTCCAAGTTTTTTCCTCCCTAGACACGTAATATACTATTAATCCACAGAAGAGCTGCCCTAGAGAACCTCAACTGGCAGTTTAGATAGTAACTTAGAAGGTGAGATGGTGTCAAAGGCCTTGCTGAAGTCAAACAGCAACATAATCGTTACCTTTTTTTTTGTCAATAGCCATGCGTACGTCGTCGGTCACTTTTAATAATGCAGTCTGTGTACTCTGGTGTTTTCTGAAACCGGCCTGGAAGTGGTCGAGTATATGATTTTTATTAAGATACTCCGTGATCTGGGTGTGCGCAATCTTCTCGAGTACCTTCGAGAGGAAGCAAAGCAGTGCAATTGGACGAAAGTCCTTAACGTTTGAAGGAGCGCTGGTCTTTCTTAGCGCGATTAACTGTGCCTGCTTCCAGATTCTCGGAAAGATTCCCTGAGCGAAGGAGCAGTTAAATAGATTAAGAATAAATTTGCCAATAATTAGGAGGGCCTTGACGACCACGCCACACGGTATACCATCGACACCCCTCGCTTGCAAGGAAAAATGTGATATAGCAAGGACGACGTCGCTCATACTAACAGGGCTAAAAGTAAAGCCCTCCTCGCTTGCAAGTAAGATAGTGTCCGTTGCATTGTCTATATTTTCAAGGGGTGACACCGATACTCCCACGAAGTGCTCATTTAGCTCCCCCGGCGTGAAACCAAAAAACTCCTCCTCTTTACGCCCAGGCAGGAGGCCGAGATGACGCATTATCTTCCAAATATTTCCGTTTTCATCAAGAGCGTCTGAGAATTGTTAGCGAAGGAAGAATTTACGCTCTTGAGCAGAACACATGTCCACCTCATTGGTGAGTCGAAGAACCTCATCGAAAAGCTCCGCTCTCCCCGTTCGTTCATAGCGCCTGAGTGTAGCATTGCGTTTATCCATGAGGATCCTCAGCTCTGGTCCAGACCAAGGAGCATATTTCCTACGTGGGCAAACCGTTTTCAAAAGTGCCAATTCATCAGATATCTATGAGACATCTGTGACACAATGCTTGCCGAAACTAGGCAGCCACTCATTCTTAGATTCCAGAATCGTGTCGTTATCGTCGGTCATGATAAGGTCAATTAATGTATGAGACGATGAGGTATGATGCGTGGGACCATGCCGGATGATCTGAAGAGATAACTCTTCGGACAGACGCTTGATAGTAGTAGCGTCGTCCGAGTCAGACAATAGTTTCGAATTCAGATCACCCATTATGATATTATGACTAAATTCGCCGCATAAGTCCCGCAATACATCAAAAAGGTCTGAGTCCTTTTGTATCGGAATTTTCGGGGGCCTGTAAATAACACCTAGAAGTACCGGAGGTAAGTCGCCTCTTTGTACGCTGCAAAATAGGTACTCTGGAATTCCAGGTTTTCCTAGACCCATAGTATCAGAAGAAACAAGCTTATTAATTTTCAATCCATTGCGTACAAATAAGTCGAAGCCACCTCCGTTTACATTTCTGTCCTGCCTGATGATGGAATATCCCTTGATGTTAACCAGGCTGTCATCCACAATCGGACCCAGCCATGTCTCTGTAAAGCCGAAGATGTCATATGAGGGGTGCTCTGTTAGAAAATTACGGACGATCGCAATGCGAGCTCTGAGCGAGTTCACATTGAGAAAGCCCGCCATCAAGCAACTCCCAGCATCCGGCGCATTGTCAAGGGGCCTCGCGAGTCATATGGAGGGCGCGGATGATGATGATGATGATGATGATGACGACTGTATGGATGTTAATGCAGATGATACAGTCATCAATGATGGCGACGATGCCGGCAAAGCTGCAGCCGACTTGCTTGCCAGGTCCGACTCAGGTCCGTTACTTGAAGTAATGTCAGAGTTTACGCCCTTTTCAGTGACAGTCATGCGTGTGTTCTGTCGTCGAGGTTGTTTCGAGCCGGCCTGACACGCCGTGAGAATGGCCTGCAAATCGGCAGCAGATGCAAACACGTGCGCGAGCTCACCCGTCCCCCCTACGCCTAGCCAGGAACCTGCCACCCGCGTGCCAGATATATGTGAAGCCCAGTCCCTGTGCAATGGGCCTCAAGTTTTTGAACAACGAGAATTTTTCCTGGGACAACATTTCATTTATAAAAACTTTATGTCCGGTCAAGCAGGCAGCAGCCTCCGGGTCTAGAGCACCGGGCTTGATGTCGTTTGTGGTCAGGTAGTTAGCCAGCGCGCTTTTCGCTCGCATGACTTCCCTGACCAAGCCCGGGCTCGCGAGCTTGGCCACGAGTGATGGCAGCACACCACGAGGTGTCGCTGATTTTGTTGTGGTCGTGCCATTTATCTGAGTCCTGTCTGGTCTACGTATGCACAGTACTCAAGTACTGGTAATGTCGCTCTTCTGCAGGGCTGGAAGGACGGTGCTGAGCAGTGCGAAGACAGCTACGTCCGAGATTTTCTCGTTGAAATTATCACCATCTTGTATTAATCCATTGATTATGACCTCGCACCCCTCAGGACCGCCCCTCTCCGACCCCGCGCCGTCGCCAGTAGGTGCCATCCGAGGAGAGGAGCATTTTCGTGCTCCCGCTAACTTGGTGGCTTCACGCTTGATAATAATACTAGGACCCGAGGCCAGCATCGGACCGCTGTCAGAAACTGGCATCGAGCCCGTGTCATGGTCCTGGCGAGCACGATGAAGCTCAAACAGCGGGTGTGGCACGGAAGACGGCAGGTCGAGCACGTACTTGTTGGTGGCTTGGAGTCGTCATTGCAAACTGAGCAAACCGCTGGTGCCATTGCGGTATCCAATTGAGTGATGCTCAAATTTTGCGCCTGTCTTGACGTCACCACCAAGGAGCAGGGATGTCAACGGCCAAGATGGAAAGTCTGCCAGAATCCCGCTGAATTGCTCTACTGCGCTCCTAACCTCTCTAGGACACTTCAAGTTTTACACGGTCTCCCTGGCTCTTTTTAAGGAGCCATGCAGTAATACTCCGGCACGTGGAGCATGCGGGAGGCCAGATTTTCTAAAAATATACAGACTCACACGGAGTCAGTCAGAAAACAGGCGAAAACTAGTTTCGATGGTGGAGCGATCTGACACGCGTGCGAGACTCACCTGAAGCGGACGAGAGAGGAGCTGAGAGAGAGAGAGAGAGAGAGAGAGAGAGAGAGAGAGAATAAGCCCTGCGTGGCTACATTGTGCGCGGGCGGCTTCACTGCCACCGCATTGTAAGGAAGGGCTGGGCAAAATACAAAGTGCAATAAACTAGAACCTTTGTGAGTGATTATTTTTCCTTCTCCCTAGCGTTCTCCCAAACGTGGTGATCGCGCCAAATCCTACATTTAAAGAAAAATCCTAGTGCAAGCGAGGCTCTAGGTGTTGCGCACCTGTGTTGGGAGGCACAGCGTCGCAACCAAGTTCAAACAATTTATTTTTCAAACATTTATTCCAACATCTTGACGTCCGTTTAAGACCATATAAACTTTTCAATAACTTGCATACGCGTCCAGTAGAATCTTCAAAGCCTTCAGGCTGTTGCATAAAAATTTCTTTTTCCAGAAACCTATTCAGATAAGCAGTTTTCACGTCAAATTGATGCAACTCCAAAACAAAATGTTTCATTGTAATCAATTCCCTTTTGTTGACTAAAACCTCGTGCAACCAGACAGGCTTTGAAAAGATTTATTTCACCTTAAGCATTTCATTTGACACGAAAAATCCACTTGTTCGAAATTGCTTTTCGCCCATCAGGTAAATCATCAACCGTCAAGTTAAAATTCTTTTTTAACGATTGAATTTCAACGTTCATTGCTTTACTTTACTGCTTCTTCTAAGTAGATTCCATAGCCTCGTTGAAAGTTTGTGGTTCATCAGACCCAGCAATGGCCGTACCTCAATTGAACTCTCTCGTGGTTTGATAGTCTTGCTGTCTCGCAATTGTCTTTTCATGATACGTGCATGAAAAAGGCCACTTTCCATGCATGTAAAATGAATGGAAAATCGAGTTTTTCTTAGCAGCGGGAAAAATCTACGCCCTTGGGAGGAAAAAGTTTTTTCCTCCCAAGGGAGTAGTTTTTTCCTCACTCTGCAGCTTATCCGATAAATGTGTGTGTCTATATAAGTATTTTGAAAATTTTCAAAATTTTTTATATATATATATTCCGAGAATCGGGGGGTGGTGAGCGGCGACTAGCGACGCTGTCAGAGTCGATCGCGCGGTTTGTTGTGCTCTCTCTCTCTCTCTCTCTCTCTCTCTCTCTCTCTCTCTCTCTCTCTTGGAATCAAAACAGACTTTACGCGCACAGATTTTTCTCGATAATTCTTTTTCCAGTCGGGTTTCAAAATAAATAGTCTAATCACATTCAGACGTAACGAATAAAAATAATTCCATTTACATTGTTCTCGCTCTCATTCAGAATATCAGAGTTATTCGAGTAAATAAAACAGTTTTAAAAATTTTGTTGACTGATCTTTGTTCAGATACACTCGAATAAATTTTGAAAACACTCCTTGATAGAAATTTCAATGAAACGGCGGTGTAGTGAATTTGAATTTCTATAAAATTTAAAATTATCAAAAGATAATTACACTGGCTCTTTCGTGTTTTTCTTGGGCGACATACGCGTGTGCGATCGCCCCCTCGCAAATTATTGAGTAAATTGCGTTCGTTTACTTAGACTGGGAGGGAGCACGTGTGTGGCGTCTGGGAGGCGCAGGGCTAGTGTTTGATTTTTAAGCTCGGTTTGACTAGCAGTACGGTCTAACTTGGCGGAAATCAAATAAAACGATCAGAGTAAGCATTCTTTCTTTATTTCAGAAGAAAAGATACTCAGAGGTATTATATCTGACTGGAGGCTTTCAGACCCACTACCATCTGATCAGAGAGACGTGACAAACAACAATGAAGAAAATCAATTGGAAAATCAACAAAATAATATCCAAGGTACAAAGTGTTTTTCAAATCAGAATATAAACAATTAATTCAGAATCAGAAGTATAGGCCTATAATTTTTATTTTCATTAAAAGTTGAAAATAAAATAATATCAGAAGCGAATGCTAATCAGAGAAAATTGTTTATAGTTAGATTCAGAATCAGAAGGTTACACCCCACCGGGCACACCTCCGAGAGCCAAAACGAGGGAAATGGATAATCCACCAAATCCGGAATGGAGATTAAATCTAGTGGAGATTGCGTTGGAAAAACAATCAAAAATCATAGACCAACACGCTGAAATCATCCAAACTCAGACGGAAGCAATTCTGGATTTAAAGAATTCAACGGACGTATTGAACAGCAACTTGGAGAAAATCGCAGAGCGTTTAAAGAATTTAACTTCAGAGGTAACTAACCACCCCGCTAGTTTAACATTCAGAGACACAGATGACACAAACACAAACATCAGATCATGGAATTTACCAGATGATAGAACTGTTTTAAGTGAAATCAGTCAAACATTTAGAGAACTCAGACGCTCTCTTAATACGAGTGGGATTAACCCAAATGTAAAAATAAAGAGAGATTACAAATTAACAAAACATACACCACTAAACATTTGGCTAGACAACTTAAACACTTAACTAAAAGCCAATAAGCTTGCAGACATACTAGACAAAACACTCAATTCAAACATTTTTGAGACAGAACTAGAAAAACAAAACAGAAAAGATCAAGTCAGAGACATTTTAGTAAGTCGTGTAGATGATTACTATCATAATAAGATTTTGCTAATAAAAGACCCAATAGATATAATCAATAAAATCAAAGAATTCAGACGAGCTGAGGCAAATGTTACCGATTCTTCTGCCAGAGTAAAGTTGTATAGTCTGAAAATGAACTATAAAGAGTCAGTAAACGAATTTTGCGATCGTTTTGACTCCATCATCAGAGAATTTGAAAATTGCATTACAAAAACACAGACGGAGGAAGAGATAAGATCAGCCTTCTTCCAAGCTGTTAGTGCTAAATTTAAAGAAGTCAGATCAGCCAATATAATCAGACTTCAAGCAACCAACTCAGAGATGAGTCTTGATGACATAAAAACGTTTATACTACAGCTGGAATCAGACAGACGAAAATCAGAGGGTCAGCCTTCAGACGCCAGGCCAAAAGTTGCAGCTAAACAAGCAACATTTACCGACAAATGCTATCGATGCAATAAGGTTGGACACAGAGCGGCATTTTGTCCTCTCTAGGACTATAATCTGTGGTACTGCTTTTACTGTCAGGCTGCAGCTCCACACAAAGGAGATGATTGTCCAAACAAGGACAATCCCAAAGATGGGTATGTAAAATCTTATACATATAACAACACAGACACACAACACAAACAAAACGGAAACAACTTCAGAGGTAGAGGTAAAAGGGGTGGTTATAATAATGTCAGAGGTAGGGGAAATAATGTAAGAAGGGGATATTTTAAACGCAAGATCGACATACAAACACCAGGCAGAAATCAGAATAAAGGAGACAAAGTTAAAGCGATGCTAACAGGTAACAGCACAAATGTAATTAATAAAACACCTACAAAACTAGTACTTATCGCGGACTCTGGCGCAACAGAGCATATAGTCAATAAGAGTATAATTTTAAGCAACTTTAGGAAAAGCTCAGGCGAATATATCAGAAGTGCAAATAAAAATAAATTTGCGAATATTTCTATAGATGGCAAAGGAGATTTAATTTTAAAATCAAAATCAGATGAGAACGATAAAATAATTTTGACAAATGTAATTGCTGCCAAAAATATTTCAGACAATTTGATTTCTCTCAGACGCTTTGCAGACGTAGGTCTGAGTATTTACATGGATAATAAAATACTTAAAATATACGATAAACATTCAGACGAAGAATATTTGACTGGGACTTATGAAAAGACAAATTGGATAATTTCTTTAAACGTAGTAAAAAATGAACAATCAGATGAGCACCAAGAAATCTACGATAAATATTCGTGTGTGGCTAATATAGTGTCAGTCGACGAGTTCTTGCAACAATCTCAGGCAGATATCAAGGATCTTGAGGATCAAAGCGAATCAGAAGAAAATAACGCATCAGAAAAGACTCAGATGAATCCTGCTGAGATTGGGAGGGAGAAGAAGCAAGAACATACTGAACAAGAAACAAAATCACCTATTCAGAGAGAAGTTTGTGATACAAACTTAGATGACCAAATTCTGAACAGGAAAATCCTAAATCTAGACGACTTTTCAGATGAAATGCTGAAATATCTACAACATAATGTAGACAGCAAATCAAATAAACAAGAAAAGAAGCTGAACGACTATCAAAGTAGGTCACGCTTCTCTGCAATATTTACTATTGCTACAAAAGTCAGAAGAAAAACTCAGAAATGTAAAATTCGACAAGTCCATAACAGACTGCGAAGTCTGCGTCCTAGCAACAATGGAAAACCTGCCGTTCTCAGAAGTCAGAGTTAAAGCAACAAGACCATTAGAAAGGATACACGCAGACACAATGGGACCAATTAAACCAGTCTCGTATCCTGGGGAAAATAAATTCATAATAGGATTTATTGATGATCACACCAGATTTGCCAAAGCATACTCTACTAAACACGAGAGCGAAGCTGGAGATTGCTTAGAAAAATTCTTGGTAAATACAAGAAATTTACTAGGCAAAGAGGAAAAAGTGTGTTTCATCCGAACAGACAATGGCACTGAATTTAATGGAGGTAAATTTTCAGAAGTTATGAAGAAGGAGAAAATTTTAGGAGAGTTCGCACCTCCGTACACACCACAACATAATGGAACCGCTGAAAGGTTTAACAAAACCATTCAGTGGAAAATCAGAGCCCTCATGATAGACTCCGGTCTACCCAAGAGCATGTGGATACTCGCTTTAGAAGTGGCTATCCATATCTATAATAGGACACCACACAAAGGAATCGATTCAGAGATACCAATCAAGAAAATGGTTCCAAATGGAAATACATATCTAGACAAAATCAGAAGTTTCGGATGTCTGGCCTATGCCAAGATACCCAATGCTACGAACAAGTTTTCGGACAGAGCAATCCGTACAATCATGGTAGGATACTCCCAAACTGGTTATGTTTTGTGGCACCCAGAATCCCAGAGATTCATCACATCTAGACATGTGAGATTCAATGAAAAACTGGTTTATAGGGATGTATATAAAATTGACCTAAGAGAAAAATCAGAGACGGTAGAAATAACGACAGAAGATAAAACACAATTAAACGGATCAGTAGAGCATGAGAACTTTTGAGCTGCTTCTCCAAAAGAACTTCTCTGACGGTGTATCGATTATTTATTGTAAAATATTGGTGACTTTCGACGGGCGATAGCTTTACGCGACTTTTCGCCGATTAGGCATAGTCTGAAAATCAGTAGAGCATGAGAACTTTTGAGCTGCTTCTCCAAAAGAACTTCTCTGGCGGCGAATCGATTATTTATTGTAAAATATCGTTGACTTTCGACGAGAAGATCCAAAATCAGAGAAAGAGAAAAGCAGATGACAAAGATTCAGAAGCATCAAAGTCTAAGAAACCAGAACCAGAAAAGCGACCATGCTTAGAGAGAAGCTAAGACAAACAGACGAACTTGGACACATCTCAGGGAAGCGGTAGTCGAAGTAGAAAATACCAATCACGATCTGCTACAAGTATCTACTCCAACCGGAGAAACCAGAGATGTACACTCAGAAGAAGATGAACTTGGTCATATCTTTATAGCACGAACAAACAGAGATCCTGTCAGCTATAAAGAAGCCATTGAATCAAACGACAAACATAAATGGTCAGACGCTATAAAACAAGAGTCTATGGAAGACAACAACGTCTGGACGCTGGTAGAGAGACCCTCCTTAGATAAAGATGGCAAAAAGATTCACACCATTGATTCCAAGTGGGTGTTCAAAAAGAAAACTTCAGAAGACGGTCAAACGACCTACAAAGGAAGACTAGTTATCAGAGGATTTAAGGATCAAAAAGAATATGAGCTTAGGGAAACATACGCACCCGTCTCTAGATTGCCAGTAGTCAGAGCGACTTTCGCAAACATAAATAAGTTCAATTTAACTGCTTATCAGATGGATGTCAAGACAGCATTTCTGAATGGAACACTCGACGACGACATCTTCATGGAAATACCAGATGGTATAGAAATAGATCCATCCATCAGAAGAAATAAAGTATATAAACTCCAGAAATCTTTATACGGCCTCAGAATTAGTCCCAAGCAATGGAACAAGCGTTTCTCAGAGGTTGCTTTGGAAGTTGGACTAGAAAAAGACATAAATGAACCATGTTTGTTTACATGGAGACTACAAAATCAGATGGTGGTATTACTGCTATACGTAGACGATATTATTTTAGCAGGCAACAATCAGAAGAAATTGAAAGAAATAAAAGAGACATTATGTACTACCTTTCAGATGAAAGACTTAGGAGAACCTAAATTATTTTTAGGCATGAAGATAACAAGAGACAGAGATCAGAAGATTTAAAAACTGTCGCAATCAGAGTACATAGAGAAATGTCTGGAACGCTTCAATATGAAAGATAGTAAGCCCCAAAAAACACCTATGGTTACAAGACAGGTTCGAAAAAGAGAACTTATAAATTCAGAAGAAGCTCAGTTACCAACTCAAACACCATATAGGGAAGCTATAGGAAGCTTACTATATCTGGCTGGAGCTACCAGACCTGATATTGCATTTGCAGTAAACTTCCTGTCCAGAAAACAGCTGTCACCCTCTGAAAGTGACTGGAAGGAAGTAAAAAGGATATTCAGATATCTCAGAGGAACTTCAGATATAGGTTTCATTTTCAGAGCAGAACATGATTACATGGAAGCAATGACAGACGCCAGCTTCAGAGATTGTGAAGATTCATTTTCAACTGGAGGATATGTAATAAAATTGTACGGTGACTCAATTATGTGGAGAAGTTATAAACAAATATACGTGTCACTCTCTACCTGCCAAGCTGAGTATTTGGCTATGAGCAATGCTAGCCAAGAAATTGTTTCGTTGGACAAAGCTATCAGAGACATAACAGGGAAAACTATGTATCCCGTGACGCTCTGGTGCGATAACAAATCTGTAGGGGACTGCACTCAGATGGAAGGAAATCACAAGTTGAAAAACTTTGATGATGACCTGGAAGAAATTCAGAGAAAACTCCAAATCAGAGAAAAGACAGGTAGTAAAAGTCACATGGCAGAAACCCATGGAGACTACATAAAACTATGTGTTCTAGAAGGAAAAATCAGAGTCAAATGGGTTTCAACCACAGAGAACATGGCAGATATCATGACTAAACCACTGCCTAATGAAACTCATAAATACCTCAGAAACAAAATACTAAACATAGAAATTTACAATTAATTATAAATCTCAGAGTTTTTATATATCAGATGAATAAGAATTTAAATATGTTTCAGATATAGGAAACCAAGCAGACGCTAATTCAGATGAATAATCAGGAAAAATTTAAAACTCAGACGAACAGATGATCAAGCGCCCCGAAGGGAGGGAGTGTTGGCGAGTCTTCGTGCCGCCTGATTCGTGTCAGGCAGACTGCGCATCTCTGCTGCCATCTAGCGCCTTTTCTTCGTAACGCGCACTTGCTCGTCGAAGCTCGCGCTCTCCTGCACTCTCTCGCAGACCATAGTTGTGAAAACAGCGTTTACCCTTACGGTTCAATAAAAGGAGTTTATAATAAAGGCAGTGTCCGCTTTCTTTCTCGCGTCCATCTACCTTTCACCTCAAGAGATACACTCTAACACTTAAGTATAACAGAAGGTTTATGTAATGGTACACGATTAAAAATTACAAAATTATTCAAGTACAACATAGAAGCTGAAATCATAACTGGAGAAAAAATTGGAAATAAAGATTTTATACCTAGAATTACTTTAAATACAGGAAATTCACCTTCATCTTCGTTACCACGTATTTTATATAGAAAACAATTTCCCTTAGTCTTAGCATTTGCTATGACTATTAATAAATCTCAAGGTCAAAGTTTCGATAATGTGGGATTATATTTAAAAAAAGCATTATTTTCTCATGGGCAATTATATGTAGTATTATCTAGATGTTAAAATCCTAATCAATTATTTATCCAAGTTGAAAATGAAAATGATACCGAAATAGAAAATGTAGTTTGGAATGAAATTTTTCATTAATACAAAGTTCGTATAAAATATTTGTTCTTATTCCTTTCGTGATATCAGTATATATACACGACATGAGCATTGACTCTCAACGATTTCATATTCTCACCTTACGCTCTCTGTAGAAATTATAGTCTTTCTTTTGAAATGTAACACAAAATTATACACATCTCAAAACAATGTTATAAAACATTTCATTTTTTTTTATCTTAGATTCATTATTTTTTAGATATATACTAAATCTTGACAATGGAATGGGATCCATATCAAAATTCTTTCGTTCAAGTTGACACTGAAGAACACAAATTATTTACGAGCATTGAATATTCAACTTGAAGAACACGTAATTTATGAAACAAATTATGAACGTTATATTAGTCAGATGGCACAAGAAAATTATGATGATAACTTAGAAATATTAAATTAAAAAATTGAATTTTATGAAAAATTTGAAGTATTTGGAAACGTGGCAAAAATGTTTACAGAACTCGATGCTTACATTAAATATATCATCAATATAGCTAATTATAAATTATCATGTTTAAAATTTGTAGATGCTAATGCTTTTTTCTCACAATTTTCATATTTTTTATGTCAAAATTATTGTAACGTATTTACATAATTTCTTGATCGTGTTTATCTAAGACTCTCGTGGTTATATGGCTATTGACGATGATTCCACGTTTTTTTTTTAGATTATATTGTATAATTCTAATTAATAAAAATGAATCAATAATAATAATTTAATTTACAAATGCATGAACTTTAGAAGAAAATTCATTTTCAACAATAACCATAATATTATATAATTTGATCATTCATGAAATTATATGAAATCACTGGTAATTTTTATACAATATAATAAAAAAAAACTAAAAAAAAATCAACGCACCCAAAGTACATTGTACTATGACTAATATAATTTGCTTTTAACAGTACGCCTTTGGTGGTGTGGGAAACTGTCTATTGTTGGTTCAATAAGTAAACAATCTATAATAATTTTAAAGTAAGCAAACAATCTATAATAATTTTACTTTCTAAAGTTTATTGAGTTCTTTAAACTCATTTATTTTGTCCATCTTATTATTAAGGTAATATTATTCTTACAGGTACATATTCAGTGTGGGGGCTGTGGGGGGG
>JAZHPH010000051.1:816919-911538 GCA_037356405.1 Nasonia oneida
GGGGGGGGGGGGGGGGGGGGGGGGGGGGGGGGGGGGAGTATAGCCAAAATAACTATATAATATATATTATATGTGTGTGTGAGTGCGTGCGTGTGTCTTATTTAATCGCTACACATTCATTACCTACATTTAAATAACCAAAAAATACAAATTTGTTATACTTTGAGAAGTCCTCGGGTTTCCCATTCCTTTCATGTGCACGATAAGTGGCCTATTCATGCACTTATCATAAAAAGTACGGTGTGCGACAAGGGGCGGGAGTGGCTTTTTCAGACTCAGGTGATGTTTTGAGCACTCGAGTCTGTCTCGAGCGCCTACGGCGCCCTCGACTCCCACTCGTGGTCAAAACATCACCCTCGCTAGAAAAAGCCAATTTTCCCCCCTAGTTGTAGAATATACTATTCCTGCTGTTTTTCCTGCTGTTTTTCGGGTTGATTTTCTTTTTGCAACGATATGTTCCCGATAGAGTCATTCTCTGGTAGAATTAACCTAAGAACTGACTAGTAACTGCCTAGTTCTTAGGTTTCAATCTAGTTTTTGCCTAGTAGCTGGCCAGTTGTTAGGTTAATTTCTTCCAGGGTTGGTCAGCGTCCCATTAGAATCGTCAAGAAAATAATCATTAAAACTCTCGTCGTTACTTTCAACACAAAAATTTTTAACTTTAACCTTATCCTTAACGACTTCTCCAACTTGAGCTTGAGCTTGAGCTTGCACCACAGGTCCCATTTCTTAGCACAGTCCGCGCGAGGTCATCGACAGTTTGATTTGATCGCTCAGCACAGCCATTTTGCTCGCGGTAATATGAATGACCAACGACGAATTTGATGCCATTCTTATTTAAATAATTCTTGACTTCGTCGTTCTCAAATTCGAGATGAAAAAGTGCGTGCTTTTTATCCATAGTGATTATTGATCAGAGCTATTATTTCAATGACTTTTTGCGACACTTCAGACTTATTTTTCAAGAAATAAACTATGCGAAAACGCGAGTAATCGCATGTGAAACACACAAAATATTGAGCGTTACCAAGTGATGGACACTCCATTTCGCCGCAAAGGTCAGCATTAATTACTGCGCCAGGTTCCTTAATTCTTTGAAAACGAGAAATAAACTGGCCTCTCTTTGGCTTCCCTTCAACGCAAGCTTCGCAGAAAGCTTGATCATCCTTCACATCAATTCCATTCAGCTTGAGAAATTGCGAAACGTGACGTTTGTTTTGATCTAAAAAAAATTAACTTTCACAAAAGTAAAAAGTCAGGCGAGTTTGATATATTCCGCAACGAAATTACAGATAGAAAAGAATCAATTAAACAAAGTCAAGTTTATATTTAATCGTAATGAAGCAAGGAACAACTCTCAAGATAATTACTACGTAACTTGCCATGTCCGTTTCATTGTACGTGTTTCATTATTTATGGTGTTTGTATGACGTTCTAATATATAAAAAGAAAATTTCAGTTGTTCACCAATAAAAAAAGTTACGTAGTGACGTAGTTACTGTAATGGAATCTCCAATTCCATTACGCGCCTATGACGCCAATTAAAATAGAGATAAAGAAAACAAATACACACACTCGCAAGCACCGCTATCGCAGCAGCCACAAGAAGCAGCACTTCCCCACCACAGCATAATCCCACAAAAATAGCAATAGAAGAGTAGCGGCAACTGCGCACGGAGCGTAGATTATCCGGAAGAATAGCCGTCGTCAGAAAAACTGACATGGACTATCAACAGAATTAAAAAGATGTCACTGAACGAGCAAAACTACGTCGCGATATCCCTCAAATAGCGACAAGCTCATCAAATTTCATCCAATTCCGTTCACTCAATCGTGAGATACCCTGCTAAAAATATGCGATTGAATTCGATTGAAATCAATTAAAATTCAATCGAATTTAATCGTTTTAAATCCATTTAATCGACCAGCCTGATTTAGTCGATTGAATTCCTATCGATTTTTAATTACAATCGGTTTTAATACGAAAAATAAGTATTAAATTTAATATATTTTTATCAATGTTTATGTAGTAATTATTTTAGTGCAGTTAAATTGTAATTTTTTTCACTAATTTTAATCGATTTTAAAATCTCTAATCATTACTAAATCGTCTATCGATCTTAATACTAGTTTTATGAATAGCTTTGAAAATATTTTAATCGACTTTAATAACCAAAACCATTTCTGTTGTTGTTATACCTTTTGTGTATACAAAGAGTTCGACTGTACAGTTCGGCGGTCGGAATCGAAGTCCCTTAGGGCGGCAGCATGGACAGCGCGGACTTTCTCCCACTCTCTCTCGCGACACACTCATACACGCGCGCGGCTCTCTCTCTCTCTCTCTCTCTTTCTCTGTGTCCGCTAGCTGGGCTTTCTGCTCTCACTTACCTTATAGCTGAAATAACGTTTACGACATTACATATATTTTTAGATATGTTTATATACAGTAATGAGGGAGAGAGACATAACGAGAGTACGCTTGTCAACTCGTTATAAATGTTATTTTGTCAATCTATTTTAATCGATTTGAAAATCACTATTTATTACTAAATAGTTTATCGATCCTAATACTAATTTTATAAATAGCTCTGAATATAGTTTAATATACTTTAATAACCAAAACGAATACTATTCTTGATCTGTTTGAATAGTACTTTATTACGAATAATAAAAATAAGAATCATTTTTCTAATATGATTTGTTCGTGATTTTATCAATAAATTTGAATTAATTCATAAGGTAATTCGTTTATATAATATTTAATCGATCTCGATACTTTTTTACGGTTAGATTCAATTATCCCCCTGGCGAAAAAATCACATGATTAATCGCGCGATAAATCACTCGATTTATCACGTGATATATCATGTGATTATTTGGCGTGATTTATCACGTCAGAAATCACTCGTAAAATTTAAATATTTGTTTATATTGAAATAAATTGTTTATTTTCTATCTGAATAATTATAAAATATTTGATGATATTGATAATTCATATAAATAAATCGCAATAAAATAGAAAAAAAATATCCCTGACCAAGACTTGAACCCCTGTCCTCCACTTGACAATCCAATGTCTTACTACCTGAGCTATTTGTGCTGTTGCACACAAAATAATTATATTTATCATTTTATATAGATTATACGCTTACTGCATATATTGTATGACGAGTAATATTACTAACTCGTCATAATCTCGCACAGCATGCGGAATAATAACATCATTAATGTCTGCAGTTATGTTACAGGCAACGGCGGCGGGAGAGCAAGGGAGCGCACTATAAGTGAGAGAGAGAGAGAGAGAGAGAGAGAGAGTGGGGGGGGGGGGAGAGAGAGAGCTCGCGCGAGGAGACTCACGTGCGACTCGAGAGATACGCGTCGGCCTCTGAGACGTTCGTTCGTACTACCTGATACTACGCGATTACGACACTGTGTCCGACTTGTGACTCCGCGCACCCAGCCCCCTTGCAAAGCTGACGTGCAACGAGAGGCACCCGAGAGGCCGGTTCACGCGAGATTCGCCGACACCTTCCGTTGAACACTGCGACGAAGCGCCCCAGAAGGACTCCGTGCGATTGCGCCTTCGAAGAGTGTCTGCGAACACGCTTTTTTGTAAGTACCGACTCTCAATACTCTCTCTATCTCACCAGCCCTCTCTGGCTCGCTCGTGACCTTAGACCGTTTGCGACGACGCACGCAATTTTGCACGCGAATGTACTTTTGCTTTGTTGACTAATTTAGAATAAATTCAGTTCTTAATTCTTACTTCATTTTCCCCTTTTCTTCTCGCATCTTGTACTAAAGATCCCTGCCGCCTTCGCGGGCCCTGCCTTACCTGCGCTAGTTGCTGCACCGGAGACCAGTACCTGGTCCGACGTACTTCGCTGCATAGCGAGAAACGAGACGAGGAATCTCGATTATTACGAGGGAGCCGACTGCAGTCCAGTTGCATTGCACGCAGCTAATGTCTGCGCGACTGCAACGACAAACGACTCACCCCGTTATAATTGATAATAATAATAAAAACACTTCTGAAATTTCCATTATTCATCTTACAGTATCCATATAAACTATATAAAGTAATAAATCTAATTATATTTTATGTATAATTTGATTAGGTGTTTGCAACTTGCAACAGCACAAATAGCTCAGGTAGTAAAACATTGGATTGTCAAGTGGAGGACAGGGGTTCAAGTCTTGATCAGGGATATTTTTTTTCTATTTTATTGCGATTTATTTATATGAATTATCAATATCATCAAATATTTTATAATTATTCAGATAGAAAATAAACAATTTATTTAAATATAAACAAATATTTAAATTTTACGAGTGATTTCTGACGTGATTATACACGTGATATATCACATGATAAAGCACGCCAAATAATCACGTGATAAATTACGTGATATATCACGTGAGAAATCAAGTGATTTATCACGCGATTAATCATGCGATTATTCACGTGATATTTTTCGCCAGGGCCTTCAATCGATTAAAATAATCAAAAAAAGAATCCCTGCTAAAAATACTAGATTGATTTAATCGACGTTTTGAATTATCGCTGTGAATCGGTCTCGATCGCAATCTAAATATCAAAATGAAGATATTTTTATCGACGTTTATGCGATGATTATTTTAATGCAGTTTAATAAATATGAATCAACTTATTAGTCGATATTAAATTACTTAAAATTTACAAATAATTTTGATAACATTTTAAGTGACCTTAATGATCAAAGTTTCATAATATCCCTTATGATCAAAATACCTTTATATTTCGATTAGAATCGATTAAATTCATTGTAAAACTAGTCGATTTTAATCGATCCTATGTTTCGTTTCTTAATGTAACCGCTTGGTGTCGCTTCAAATGTTCATACTCGCAAGTGACAATATTTCTTCTCCGTTACTATATAAGAAAGGTCAAATGCTGTAGAAGACAGAATAGATTTATTAACTACAATCGATTTGAATTGAAACTTTATTGACATCGATTGACTTTATTAAACGACACATGATTGAAAAAAATTAATGTCAATTCAAATGGATTAACACCACAATATACACATCAGTAAAAACGATTGCATAGTTAAATACAGTACGATTGAATAATATCAAATGTTATTCTAGATATAAAAAATCATTAAAACCGTTTTTCTAGTGAACACAGATACATTGGGTCCGATTTAGATAAGCATTGAATCGATTAAGTGAATATCCACACGTGAATATATTACACACGCAGTAGCCTGAATATAATCGATTTCAAATGTAAAACGCAGGTTTAAAATATAGACTCGGAATCGATTCATTTTTTGTCCATCGATTTCAATCGCATATTTTTAGCAGGGTAGGTTTTAATACATAAAAAAAATTTTTTCACACCGTGCTGCGCAAGGCTAGCGAGCGCCAGGGATCTACAGCTGCAACCTCCTGCTGGCGCACACTCACACACACTTACACACATTACACTAAATGTACTTTTCTCTCTTGTTTTCTTGCATAAATAAGTAGTCGCTTTAAATTCTAACCCCGTGTAAAAGTGATTTCGTTATCTGGCTCCCTTTCCTGGAAGGCAGTGACTGCGTCTGTGGTAGCCAAAGGGGATTTCCATTGTAAATTTAAAATAATAATAATTGACGAAGATAGGAACTCAGCACACCGTAAGTATATTGGTGGGTTGCGCTTGTTCTGACGTAAGATTACGCAGTTACGTAGTAATTATCTTTAGAGTTGTTCTTTGCTTCATTACGATTAAATATAATAAACTTGACTTTGTTTGATTGATCTCAGTTCTTTTCTATCTGTAATTTCGTTGCGGAATATATCAAACTTGCCTAACCTTTTACTTTTTTAAAAGTTAATTTTTTTTAGAGATTTCAATCCTTTTTAGTAAATCTGTTTTAGTATTTCATATTCAATGTCGTAAAAATAAAATATAAGCATCTTTAGCACCTTTCGACTACAGCTTTTTTGTAACATCACTAAAATGAAATCACTGATTGTTCTGATATACACCACCCTCGATATACTTCTTGCGGCTAACTTAACGGTCCTTTTACATTTCGGGCTGAAGAAGAAAAACGTGATTTTAGCATTTGCAGATTATACACTCACATATTATAAAAATAAGCAGCCTTTTCATTATTATTGTTGGAAATCATAATTTAGCTTAGAAAACATTCTAACGAGCCAAAATCCTTACCAACCGTGATGATAAGTATTATTTTTCCTCTCCATATTAACAGTATTAAAATTTAAAATAGGCAAAAGTGGGAGGATAACCCTGGGTATTTTAATAAATTTTAATACCATTAATGATAAGTATTTTTTTTGTATGATGAAAAATCCGAACACCAATATAGAAGTAAATAGTGTGACGGGCGCCGCGGCTTCGTCTGCTTCTCAAACTCGCCTTCGTGGCGCTACCGCGCCTCTTGATGTCCTAGCTTTTCGTGACACACCTGCAAAGAATCTTTCAAAGCTAAGTTAGATTTATTTAAAACTTAACTTTTTGAATTCTTGATGCGAATCAACATTCGAAAAAGTCAACCATGTCGTACTCCGCTTAGCCTTGCCATCTCGTGAAAATTCACATGAAGTGCTCGACGACTTGAACTCAAGTCCCTTAACAAGAGCAAATGTAACAGAAAATAAATTTCTTCTTACTTGTGGCACGTAGAGTACATTCTTTATAACATACTACGACGATTTACCATCAACGTTCGCTTCAAAATTTATATCACCTCTCCCGATTGCATCCATACTTGATTTGTCTCCATCATGAATTTTAACCGGATTCTCGAAATCAAAAAGAGTAAAATTTCTGCAACAAAAGCTTCATTATCATCATTAGTTGAGATTCATAAAACATTTAAAATTGAAAGATTTACTCTTATTTTCGTATCACCTTGTATGTTCGCTCTAGCTGCCATTAATGCAATAGTCTCTTCTTTCTTGATCGATTGCTGCTTGCGGCGCGTCTCATCTGATGTCAGTACACTGAGAGACTTTCGGTGCAGCTGATTCGCTGCAACAGCGGCGACGGAAGCGCCGTACGTTTGGCGCAGCCCGTGTCCCGAAAATGAACTAATCCTACTCATATTGCACGCGCTCTCTCTACTCCGACGGATCGGAGTAGTGGCTACTCCGATTGTCGGAGTGAATTCGGGACTCTACATCTCACGCTTTAGCGCGCGTTAGTCGCTGAAGCGCGGCGCATGTTTATTATTTAATTGCTGTAAGAAACAAATGATAAATTTATAATTACTCTTTATAAGAATTTATATTATTTTATTCTTTAAAAAAATATTGCAATTTTGAAAATTCTTTTATTTCACACCCGATCAAAATGGCCACTTTTTGCGCCTGAAAATCGAGGGAAAAGTAGCATATTTTTGTTGTAAACCTATTTGCGGGGCAAAAGTAAAATCAGCGGGACAAAAGTAAAATCCGTGGGACAAAAGTAATTTATTTTTTCAATGAATGAAACAGACATATAAAGAAACACGTCAACTTCGATTTACAGAGACAAAAAATACATATTCATGCAAACTCATTCATTGGCGCGGAGTAGAGAGTAACGGTTGTTCCGATTCTTCAGACAGCTGTTGTACCGACGGGGTGGCGCTGCTGGAATACCGACTCGGCGCACGGGCTGCGCCGATCGGAGTAGCTGCTACTCCGATTGCAAGAGTAGCACCTACTACCGCGTTTTGAGGCACTACTACACTTTAAGGAGTAGCAGCTACACCGAAAGTCTCTCAGTGTAGGCTTATCAAGTTCGCAAAAGTCTGTTTATCTTCGGGTCTTGCCTATCAAGCTTGTCGCAGCCCCTCGTACTCTTCCGGTAGTGTGTCCAAGAACTCAACAATAGGCCAAGAATAGTCTGGCTTTATTTTTAAATTCTGCATACGCAAAACGAGCCCTTCATAGTTTGCAATATGCTTAACCATATCTTCCGTAGGATCAAAACAAAAATTGAAAAACTCAGCCAGCACGATGAGGGTAGCTTGTTTTGTTTGCTGCTCGTAAATAGAATGCAACTTAACCCACATTTCATTTGCCGTTTCACACGTTACAAGGAAAGCCAGACTCGAGCGTGCGAACAATAATTTGACTCGCAGCCCGATCTGCTTTATCCCATTTTTTTAAAACCTGTCTCATACGCTGTTTCCTTCGTTTGTAGCGTTATTTGGTTTCTTTAATTCCCCAATGCTAACCTCGTATGCACCTTCAGTTCCTCGCAGAGAATTCCTGAGAGCGAACTTCCACAAGTTCCCAGTTGTCAGCTCCTCGCAGATTTTCAATTCCACGCCATTCCTGCATGCTATTTCCTGGTAGAAATCGCAACCAATTTTAACCCAAAAATAAGCTTATAAGTGTCGAATTAACTTATCTAAGCCAAGAATATTGGATTATAATTGGCTAACAGCGACATCGTTTTAACGCAAGAATAAGGTTATTTTTGACCATATTGTTTTTAAAGAAGAGATACGTAACCTCAAATGTAAATAATAATGCAGCAAAGCAAAAAACGCGGCAAATATTGATGAGAGAAAGTACAGTTTTGTTACTCGGGGGTTTTCAAAGTTGATGAACACGAATATAGCGACGGCAACGCTCCTCGAGGTACCCGGCGCCCAGGGTTGTCAGTATCAACGTCGTCTCCTGGAGTTTCACGGAAAATAACGACATATTTCGTCGAGACTCATTGATTGGGGGTTTTTGAGATCATTGAATACGAGTAAAGTGACGATAATGGCTTTCTAGGTACCTGGTGTACAGAGTAGACAGTATCAACATCGTCTCCTGGGATTATCTTAAGTATAGCACCATATCTATGCTCAGTGGCCCGAGAAATCCGTGAGTAACGTATTTAACTTAATTACTATAAAATTCCCATAAAACTCTTGGAGACGACGTGATACTGTCCACCCTAGGCACCAGGTACCTCGGGGAGCGTTGCCGTCACGATATTCGTGTTCTGCGACCGCAAAAAGCCCCCGAGTAACGAGTTTCGTCTGTTTATTTATTAAATTTCCAAAAAACTCCAGGAGACGACGTGATACTGTCCACCCTGGGCACCAGTTACCTAGGAGAGCGTTGCCGCCCTGTTGAAAATATATACCTGGATATCCAGGTGGATTTTCCATATGGATAATCTATATGGATTCATGTGGATTCCATATGGATTTATGTGGATTCCATATGGATATTCCATATGGATATCCATCTAGATTTTTTAAAAGTCAAGACAGTTAAAAATATTTAATGCGCCTGTTATGTATAGTTCATCTATTCATTAATGGAAGTACCATCCGGATGATAACACCTAAACTGGGGTTATGAGCTCCAAAATCTTAATTTTTATAGCATTACAAAAAATTTTAATTTCTTTAAAATAATTAAAAAGTGAATATTTTGGAGCTGGACTGGCATAGCAAAACTGGACTTATTTCCATAAATATTTATGGAGTTCTTATTTATTGTCTCTTTCGCTGCACTTTATTTAGGTTATGATCGCATTCGACGTACATATTAACTCATTATAAGCTTAAAATTGGTTAAAAATTGGGTTATTTTTAACGACAGCGGATTTTAGCCACACTGTACTATAAATATGATTATAGCAGAGCTATGGTTTGGTCGAGATAAACCATCGGTAAACATGTTTTTAGATGCTTTCCGAGAAAATTTGAAAAAATTGTGTAGAAGCGTAGACTTTACTGTGGCAAACTTAAGAAATATACGCATTGGAGCACAAATTATAGCCGGAACGTGCGATTTATGCGCAAAAGCAATTTTTAAAAATGTTCAATAATTCAATGGCAAATTTGGCTGTCCCCATTGTAAAATTGAAACTCAACGTTTTGAAAATGTTCAAACTTTTCCATATACTGATAATTTAGACTTGCGAACGACAAATGAAACTGAGTTATTAGCTGAAACTGCTCAAAAACAAAATAATGTATAATTGCGTAGAATCGACAGCGATCGACATTATGCATTGCGTCTACCAAGGTATGACAAAAAAGTTTGTACAGTTTTCACCATCAAACCATAACTTTCCTTATGGTGAAAACTGTACGCAGCATTTTTCTATTTATGCTTTTACCGACGTGATTGATAAAAAATTAAAAGTTTAGCTCTGCCTTCTTTTCTCCCTAGAATACCTCGTAAACTATCAGACCACGCTGATTGGAAGGCATCTGAATTAAAATTATTTTTATTAGTGCACAGCTTAGCAGTATTAAAAAATATAATGTCAAATCGTTACTTCGAACATCACATATTACTAGTACATGGAGTAACATACAGTTATGTTCTTCGAGTATTTCAAATACAATGCTAATTGAGGCGAATACTCAATGAATATGTTTCAAGGTTCGACATTTTGTACGGCCGAAAAAATTTGACCTGTAATTTGCTTTTGATTCTTCATTTATCCGATGATGTGAGAAAATTCGGTCCACTTGGGACCATGAGTTGTTTTCTGTTTGAAAATTTAAATGGCGTACTTAAATCAAGGGGCGCGGTAGCGCCCCGATGGCAAGTATACGTTTTTATTCACTGTGCCGTCGGGGAGCAGCGCGACCCTATTATACTTTGAATTTGTTATTTAACCTAAATGCGTGTTATTGTCTCCAATGATTTCTTGTCTGATATGTCTTCGATGCTTATGTTTGAGTAATGTATCTTGAAGATTTTAATGAGAACTTTCTAATGATCATAATATTTTGCTTCAAAAAATTCTCTGTTAGCAAAATAATTATAACCAAAAATTAATTTGCGATAATTTCTTAAAATGTTGGTCATGCGATTCTCATCTTTTTAAGTATAACAATACAAGAATATCATGAGATAATGGGTTTTAAGGTTAGTAAGTTGTTTCTATTTACACAGATATAAAAGTACCTGTACATTTAATTAAATTGGTAATTAATGCATTAAGTCGGCACGCGTGTGGTGTGTAAGAGTATTTTTTGCATCTAGCGTAGTCTGGTGTACTTATACTAAGTATATAAAAAAGCAAGAAGTTGTTGAGTAAGGTCACCTAAGCATTATCACAAAGAATATGTAAGAGACGAGGATCAGATTTTCTAGGCTAGAAGTTGCGATCGTGTTTTGTCGATTTGTGATCGTGGATCAGTGTGTGACTATATATGCAGCTGAAAGAGGCTCACGCGGCAGCAGCCAGAGATTAGAGGAGAGATTGCCGATGAGCTTGGGCGAAAGCGTGCCGTGCGATATACAGTCGTAAGCTAGCGCTGCCCTGCGGTTTTCGCTCCGAACTATACGCATCTAGAAGCAGCGGAGGAGAAGTAGAGGCGGGGCGGCCGTACGCAACTAGCTTTCCCAGCAGCAGCAGCGGCGAAGAGGGAAGTAGAGAGTACACAATCACATCGCGGCGCGGCAGAGCATATAGGAGAAATAGCATAAGCGGCGGTAACTGTCAAGGATTCGGGCATACGCGGTGAATATGATCCATAAACAATTAACTCTAAGCCCTTAATGTCAGTGGCCATGATCGTCTTTATGAAATCAACCTTCATAATTAAAAACTTTAATTTTTTAGACGGATTATGGTTAAACCGACACAGACACGTTAAGCTTAAGTTTAAACAAAGCTAAATTAAACTAACAAGCCACCCCATCCTCCCGATAAACATATGCTACTTTCAGTTTTCATACACCAACGACGATCGTGGCGGCGCGGTCTACGGTTGTTGCTTGGTATTTATATGCACTCGAGTTCGTGTCCGAGGTTCGGCAAATTTTTTCTTTATTTTATTTGCTTATAAAATGTTTATAATGCGTAAAAACAATAAGAATAGTATATTTCGATACAAGTGCGCAAAAGTTGATTCTATACGAGTGGAAGGTTTGTCGCCCGAGCAAAGTGAGGGTGACAATCTCACGAGTTTAGAATCAATTTTTGCGCACGTGTATCGAACGTTATTTTTTTATACAGGGAGCGGAAAATGCGATTGAACGCACGCGGAGAGTGCGTAAAAGTGCATTTTACGCACACTGTATCAAAAATATTATTATTCTTTCAGTACGTAGGGGACGTACAATGTGTAACTACTATTATTTATAGTTTTATGGGTAATGAAAAAATACAATTTTAAATAAATTTACATTATTTTATCAGTACGATAACGTTTTCACAATTACATTAAAACGAAAAAATTAAGTTTAAGCTTAAACAAAATTAAATTAAACTAAAAAGCTACCCCAGCCTCCCGATAAACATATGCTACTTTCAGTTTTTCTTCATCAAGGATGATTGTGACGGCGCGGTCTACGTTGTTGCTTGCTATTCTTATGCACTCGGGTTCGAGTCCGACTCTCAGCAAATCTTTTTTTTTCTACTTGCTGCAATTATATTTCAATTTAGGTAAGTATACAGTGGACCAGCAATAAATATCGGTATAATTTACTTAATCGTTTATGAAAAAAAGTATACAATGATACTTCTTGAATTTTAGGAATACAAATTAATAATTTTTTTTAATATCAATGCAATTAATAAAACGTGATCGTACTAATAAGATAATAGATAAATTTATTTAAAATTGTATTTTTTCTTTACGTAAAAAACTATAAATAATGATAGTTATACATTGCAGATCCCCTCTGTACCGTATACTTACCTAAATTGAAATATAATTGCAGAAGTAGAATGGCATATTGCGTTATTATTGTATACTATATATTTTATCAGCAAGTAGAAAAAAAAAAAATTTGCTGAGACTTGGACTCGAACCCGAGTGCATAAGAATAGCAAGCAACAACGTAGACCGCGCCGCCACGATCGTCGTTGGCATATGAAAACTGAAAGTAGCATATGTTTATCGGGAGGCTGGGGTGGCTTATTAGTTTAATTTAGCTTTGTTTAAGCTTAAGCTTAACTTGTTTGTGTCGGTTTAACCATAATCCCTCTAAAAAATTAAAGTTCTCAATCATGAGTTTTAAAAAGTTTTAGATTCTAATGTTTTTACACTTATGTTGTTGTTTAAACATTCTTTTTAGTCCAATAATATGCCCGAATAGTTATTTGGCGTTTGTTCGGGTTGTGTAAGAGCGGGAGGGTGAATTTTGAATTTCGCGCCGTAGCGTGGCGAGCGCTGCCGCGAGAGCGGTCGAGCGCATGCGCGCGCTGATGTGGGCCTCTGCCGGCCTCTCCCGTTTGCGCGGGCTCCGGCGCGCGGGAGCACGTGCAGTTCAGTTCTGACAGCTCCTCTCGAGTTATCAGTCGACCTTGCGCTTTTGTTTCTCCGATTTCGAAAGCCTCCTTTGTAAATTGCGTGCGATTAGAGTCGTCATCATCGTCCTTTTCAGGACGATAGACACTCTTTATTTGTATCTCCGTGCGTTGCGTAGTGTGTGTGCATTTTGCGTGCGGTGTGCGGATTGTGTGAGTTCATCGAGTGTTGGGAATTCGGCCACGTGCGAGCTTCCTCGGCGTGTCGATTTCCACCCGTCGATTGCTACCTACGCGGCATGGCTGAAAAGGCCTGCCCGTGGTCCAGGATTGGTTCCCTCGAGACGTCGAGGCGTCCTGCGACCGAGGAAGGTGCATCCTACCAACGTGCGGCCAGGGCTTTACGTCGCGCCGTCCACGTCTCGTTCTACGAATAAGGTAGGAAAGCTCCAGCGTGCGAAAGGTACCTCGCGGCGATAGGTTTAAGTTACATGCGTTTCTTTTTCTGTTGTTGTCTGTAGTAGAGTCTCTCTTTTTTTGTAAATGCGTATATTGTAATTGCGTTTCTCGCCTTTTATTTAGTCTGTTCCGTCGAGACCCGAGGTGTAAGTTCCGCCGTGAAAACGGTGTCGAGCGAACTCAGCGAGGTCGACGTAGAGCATGTGGCTCCATCTCCCGTGCTCGAGTTGAGCAAGCGGAGTCGCGACTTGCCGCGCTCGCCGGCAGCGCCGCCGGCCTCGTGTCGCGCACGGCCGGACGAGCGCCGAGTCAGTTGACGATAAGACGCCAAGCAAGTGACAGCTCGTGCAGTCAAGCTAGCGAACGATCGAACGACACTTTGCTCTTGCGAATCCGTCCGTACGTCCGTCGAGTGTTTCTGGTGCTGGTGCTTGTGCTACTCTCTCTCTCTCTCTCTCTCTCTCTCTCTCTCTCTCTCATTCTCTCTAAATCTCTCTAAATCTCTCTCCTTTGTCTCTTTCGCTGCCTGCTACTCGCGTTCGGCTCGCGCCCGGTTCCGCGAGTCGTATCTCGCGCGCGTCGAAACGTGCAAGTAGGTAGAACTGCGCTACCGACTTGAGTCAGTGGAACTGCGCCACTGACACGAAGCGAAGATTCTCTCGGAGAATCGCACGAACACGACACACACACGAACACGACACACGTTCTTCTTTTTCTTCGCAGCTTGTAAGAGCTTCGAGAGGGGTTTTATGCCTCACGGCTTTCCCCTCTCAATTTGAGCGTGATTAAATACTCTCGATTTTCGCTCAATCGACTTCTTTATTTCTCCCACACCTCACTCCTTGCGAACTCGAACACACACGTAAAAAGCGGGAATATTCGCCTAAGAATATTTCGCGCGCGACAATTCATAGTCCATCCTAGAGTCACTTTTCCTTGTATAATTTCCTTATTTCTAAAATAAATCTTGTCCCGGCATTTCTCTCTACTCCGTGAGAGTTTTTACGCCGCGGCAAGTCGTTTATTTTCTCCCGCGAAATTCATTGCGTTGACTTATTCACCCAAACTTCCCTCACTCATTCCACCATTTTAATTTAATACATATATATATTTTTTGAACTGATTAACTTCTTTTCATGGTGCCCCGGGTGAGGAGTGAGTGATTGTTTGGGTTTTTAAAGTCAACACCTTTAAAGCGAACTTGTAAGCGAGCGAGTCGCTGCCGGCGTCGGTCGGCAGTTCGCGGAAGCGGCCATTGTCGGCGAGCGGGCTACGGTCTCGTGCCTTAATTTCGCGTTTCAGCTTCGCGCCGTAGACTTGCGGCGTAAACACAGCGATTCTGGGAATCGAGTCGTGCGTAGCACACTCTTACAGCGCATTCTCAATTCTTATTTCGAATTTCACTCTCATTGCTGCTTTTGATAATTCCTCTCGAATTCATTTGTCGATTATATTTCGGTGTATTCTTTTCTTGCTCGAAATTTGATTTCGTCCTTGCGTAGTCGTTTGCTCGCTAAGCCCCCTGCGTCGCTCAACAAGAACATCCTCCAGGCTCGAGTCGACGCTTTGAAGGAGGTCTGGGATGAAGCTCGGACGACTCACTCGGAGATCGTCGCCAGAGATGACGCTGAGGCGGATGCGTACGTCACCGAAGATAACTTCGGGGATCTCCAGGGGGCTTATGAGGAGGCTCTCGATGATTTCTTGACGTTGCTGTCGCAATTTGAGGTCGCTGATCAGTGAACACTAATCAATCCTGGCGGATTGCTGAATTCTACTGCGTCAGATGCTGGGTTCACGAAACTTTCCAAAATTAACTTGGAGAATTTGTTGCAGCGGTTTTGGACTCTCGAGGAGTTTTTGTTGCCATCTTTTAAGATGAAGCCGGAGGATGAGAGACGCGAGAGAATCTTCCAGGACACTCATCGTAGGGACGCACAGGGGCGGTACGTGGTGAAGCTGCCGTTGAAGCCTGATCTTCCGTTAGTGGGAGCAGAAACTCGACGTATGGCTCTTGGTTCTCTCTCGAATTTGCATCATCGGTTTTCACGTGATTCGAGGATTGCCAATTCGTATCGTGAATTCATGGAGATGTACGAGAAGTTAGGGCACATGACGCGCGTTCCACCGTCGAAAGTCCACAAGGCTGACGCCTGGTATCTGCCTCACCACCCTGTCGTACAAATGCTTCTGTTGATATGGAAGTTGAGAGTTGTGTTCGATGCTTCTCGGCGTACGAAGGACGGGCACTCGCTCAATGCTTTTTTGTTGACAGGACCTCCATTGCAGGGTGACCTCTCTTTGATTCTTTTAAATTGGCGTAGGTATCGCTTCGTATTTACTGCCGATATAATCAAGATGTTTCGGCAGATTCAGGTGGAACCAGAGCATCAGGACTATCAGAAGATCGTCTGGTCACCCGATGCAGCATCCGAACCAGTTGATTTTCGTCTGATTACGGTCACCTATGGGACAGTCTGTGCTCCGTATTTAGCGATTCACACTCTGTCTCAGTTAGTTAAGGATGAAGGGCATCGGTTTCCTCTCGGGGCTCGTTGTCTAGAATCGGAGACGTACGTTGACGATACCTTCGCAGGGGCTGATGATCTGTCGGTTGCAATTCGGAAGAGAGTCGAGCTTACCGAATTGTTAGCTTCTGCTGGAATCGAGTTGGACAAGTGGGCTGCGAACCATCAGGAACTGCTTCCAGATTCAGCACAGCAGGTATCGGAGAAGCAGATAGGCGAAGATGAGTCGGTCAAGGCTTTAGGCGTTCACTGGGTTCCATCGCAGGATAATTTCAAGTTCAACGCTGTTAACCTCGAGAATGTGGCTGCAGCTTATACGAAAAGGTCTGTCCTCTCGAACATCGCTCGTTTATTCGACCCGTTGGCTCGCTCCGGTCACGGTCATGGCGAAGATTTCGATGCAGGATATGTGGATTCTGAAATGCAATTGGGATTCACCCCTACCAGCTGAGATTCGTGAGCGCTGGTATAATTATTGCAAGGGTTTATCCGCATTGCCATCTTTGTCCATCGAACGTTGGTTAGGTGGTACGGCGAATTCTCGAGCGTATACTGCTGTGGTGTATCTGCGAATCGACGAAGGTAATGGACGTTTTCGGGTTTCGTTATTAGCGGCTAAGTCAAAGGTAGCTCTGGTGAAAACGGTGAGCATTCCTAATTTGGAGTTGTGTGGTGCAGCACTTTTGGTCAAGCTCATCCTGCACGTGACAAAACTGGAGTTTCTACGAGGGTTACCAATATTCGCTTGGTCCGATAGTCAGATCGTGCTTATGTGGCTTCATAAGCATCCGTGTCACTGGAAGACCTTCGTAGCTAATCGAGTTTCGTTGATCCAAACTGAGTTGCCGTCGGCAACGTGGGCTCATGTTCCGACAAAGGAGAATCCGGCTGACTTGGCGACGCGAGGAGTTCAGCCGGGACAGTTGGCTAACTGTGCTCTTTGGTGGCAGGGCCCGGCGTGGCTATCACTGTCTCCATCTGAGTGGCCGAGGCCTGCTGAACCGGTTCGAGTTAATCACGCTCGTCCAAGATCCGAGGAATCCGAGATTCTGACAAGATTTTCGTCTTTGTCTAGGCTCGTTCGGGTTGTAGCGTTTTGCAGACGTGCTCTCGATCGAATTCGGATCAGAGGAACGCAGTCAGAGAGCGCTTCGTCTCCTTTCCTGACCACTGCTGGGCTTTCTGCAGCTCGGATGGCAGTCATTCGGCTGGCTCAATCAGGGGCGTTTGCCGAGGAAATTAAGTTGTTGAGATCGGGAAAGAGACTGCCGAAGGGCAATCGACTCAGCATATTAAACCCATTTTTGGGCGAGGAAGATGGCCTCTTGCGTGTAGGAGGTCGATTGGCTCATTCCGGTCTCTCTTTCGATCGAAAACACCCTCCAATATTGCCGCAAAATTCTGCTCTTAGCTTGTTGTTTGTCCGACACGCTCACCATCAGTGCCTCCACGGCGGTCCCACCTTGACGTCGAGCATTCTAATGCCTCAGGTTTGGATTCTGGGTAGAAATTGGATTGTAAAATCGACGATTCGCGCATGCATGCCTTGTCGGCGGGTTAAGCCTCACTCGGCTCAACAACTCATGGGTGAGCTTCCTGCTAATAGAGTGACAAGTAGTAGGGCTTTCTCTCATTCTGGACTCGATTGCGCATTCCACCATTTTAATTTAATACATATATATATATATTTTTTTTGAACTCATTAACTTCTTTTCAGCGTTGGTTGAAACTATCGCGAGGTGTGAATGCGCAAATTCGACAGTCGCCGTTTGTCACTTTTCCTCCGCCGCGTCAGGGGCGGTGGACCTAAGAATATATAGCGCCGCTCCCTTTTCCTCCACTGCCGCTGGATGCGTATACTCCCTCTACGCTCCTTTTCTAGATGCGTATAGTTCGATCGCAGGCCGCAAGTGGCGTCATGATCGAATTCGCCACGCATTTTTAACACGGCATCGGCAATCTCTCCTCTAATCTCTGGCAGCGTGCATCGGGACTCGTGTAACGGTGTAAACATAAAACATAGCCTAAAACAGTGCGATGTATCGGAGCTTGTCGGTGTACGGGTATGAAGACGGGTATAATCGAACTCTCTTAAATCAGTCTGTGTGCGTGGTTATACGTTTGCTGAAGAGCCCTTGTGCTTCCGATAGTGTACCGCTCGACAAGAATTATAATGTGTCTAATAAGCGCCTAGAGCGCCAGCCAGGACGCGATGTAAGCTCTCGCGTAAGTATATCGTCGCTCCTTACGAGGAGTAGCACTGTTAAAATTTCCCGTCATAAGTAGCACAACTCATTTGACGCACGCTAGACTAGCACAACTCAAAATTTCCCGCAAAGATTAGCACAATGCGCGCATTTTCCGCGAAAACTAGCACAACTCAAACTTTCAACAACGATGTTCTATAAAAATTTGCCGATTTTTGCGAAACTGCCCCTAATAAACATTTTTAAATGTTCACAATTTACAACTTTTTACCGAATTTAAAATTGGTTTCACAAATACAATAATTTTTTTTAATTGTTCACTTTTTTTAGAAATTTTCGAAACTTTTTAAGATTTTGAGGTTTGTTTGTCTTTGTCCAAGGTTTTCATGAACTTAACTAACCCAATAATCCAATAAAAACGTAAAATACTCACATTTTAAGTAATATAAGTCGCGAGTTGTGCTAGTCTTCGCGGGAAATACCTGAGTTGTGCTACTCTTGGCGCCATTTCTGAACTGTGCTACTCTTCGCGGCAAATCGTGAGTTGTGCTAGTTTTTGTTTGAAAATTTGAACTGTGCTAGTCTTCGTACGGAGCGTCGATATCATACACGACGTGTGAATGTTTGGTACAGATTAAACACAGCAGCGTGCTCTATATCAACTGGGAACGTCTTGGAACCTTTGGGTCACATCGATGGACTGAAAACTGAGCACTGGTCAATCGCTTCAGGATATGCTGACTGCGACATGAGAGCGCGATACACAAAGACAGAGGAAACACCTCTTTAATAAGTAAGATCACGATTGTTCTGTTCTTTTGCAAGCTGATACGCTATTGTTTCCCCGAAATGAGCCAAGGACTACAACGTTTTCCTCTTGATCTTCCGCAGCTTAGAAACAAGTTCAAGGCGGGATGCGAGTGTGTCAACGATCTCACCGAGTTCGAGGACGAGAAGAATCACTCCGACGTTCAGCAGGCGTCACTTTGCGCTCAAAACTAAGCTGAAGAAGAAGTCCGCGTGTCCGTGTTCGATCAAAAGCTGCATCAGCTGCCGGGCGGCGCGTCTGACAATCGATGAAGGTCGGCAGTGCTGGAAGCCTGAGCAGCCTCAAGCTTCGCATACCCGTGACGCCTGACGAAAACCCAAACCTATATACCACGCTGTTGCTGCTTGCCAAATATACAGCAACAATATTTAACTACATAGTCACGTTGCAACCGCGGTAAACAACCGCGTTGCAGAAGCATTCTCTCGGCAGGTCGTTTGTGTCGAAGCTATTTTTTTAGAAGTTTGGTTAAACTTATTAAATGGGTGTGAAATCAGTTTGAAAAATACCTTTTACAAGGTAAAATGTTGGCAACTATAAGTTATGGCTCCATCCTCACAAATCTGTATCTTTCTATTATGATTCTTATTTCTTCTTAAAAATTTACAATATTCTTAAAGAAATTGTCAAATGTTTGTAGCTTACAAAAGTTTCTCTATATATTCTCATAAATACATATTATTGGTTTTGATGTGGCCTAAATCTGTTAAATGATACGAATTAAAATTAGGACATTTTTTATTATAACCTAAATTACAATATAAGTTTATTGTAAAGAATATAATTTTAATATTGCGGAATTGGCTGAATTTTTCTTGTAGCAACTGAACCTCTTTAAATAATCAAGTTTTTTTAGTAAATATGTACGTATGATGTGTATGACGATTAGTAAATATTATGCACATCGTAGACTACAAGACGACGGGACGGCAAGTGTGAGTTAAAATAATAATTTCGAAAAGTGCAACTATCTTATATTTTCCTTAACTATTAGTTATGATTGAGTCTTACCTGCTGATCTTTATAATGCTTGTCCTATTAAAAAAATATATGTAAAATTTTACATCAAATTTCACATCAAATTATATGTAATGATTTTGGACTAATTTATGTGAAATTGTACGTAAAATTTTATGTAAAATTTCATTTTCAAAATTAAAGGAGTTCTACTATTTTTTAGGACGTTTCTTATTGATTTCTTCGATACAGTGTTCATAATATCCTATTTAATTGGATTTTTTATTTGTAAATATCTGTCTACAGAGAAACAAATAATATGAGTACGATAAAATTAAATGCGCGAAATTGAAGAAAATTTAATTGATTTCATTATACAATCTGATTCAGATCAAACCATTATATGCAACAGTCTAAGAGTTACAGCTACTAACTTTTCGTTGCGTATTACTGAGGATTCGATACAAATTATGGGTAGACGCTGAGTCAGTAAAAGCGGAAAAGGCACGGGTTATGTCAAATTGAGGACAACTTTTTTTCTGTAAAACTGAATGTATATTCTATATATGGCCGTCGGTTATCTCTAACATTTTTGCACATTTTTTTTATCAATAAAGTGTTCTTGACTTACTGGGGGTCAAAGTAGGTAATTTTAGCATTTTTTGTACTTTATACGCCTCTTTAGGTGGGGGCGTTTTTACCATGGACGCAGATATGGTTTTTTCAGTATTTTTTGAATTAAAAAAAAATGTTGAAAATCACAAATACGTATGATAACTGGCTGTTCCTCGATTTAAAGCATATAATACAGAATTTAAAAGATTTGATCATCCGTCTCTAGTAGAAATGGAAATTGTGCCACACTGTGCCGAAACTGTGCCAGATTGTGCCAAGCAGTGCCACACTGGGCTACATATATATTAATTAGAACATATGGTAATAGCTAGCCACAGTTTGGCACAGTGTGTCACAGTATGGCACAATTATAATTTTCAAAATAAAAATATTATTTTCGTGTTTCGTTAATGTTTTGGTACAGTTTAGCATAATATGGCTTAGTGTGGCACAGTTTGGCACAGTTTCGGCATAGTGGGGCATAGTTTTGGCACAGTATGGCACGATTCCGCACAGTTTTGGCATGATGTGGCACAGCAAATTCTTTTTTCTTGTGCCTTTCTGCGGCAGTAATTAGGTGACCTTCAAAATGCTTTTCATAGTGTACTATGTATATATTATTTTCCCAAGATATGATTAAAAAATATAATTATAATTAGATTGATCGCAAAGTAAGGGGAATATGATAAGAATATATACGAACGGCTATATATATATATATAGCCGTTCGTGGGGTCTACCTACGTGAGCGTCTGATGCAGCTCGCCCACACGAACCTCAGGAACAAAAACTACAGCGTCGTAGTGATAGATGCTACCCGAGTCAAGGGCCCTGACGACGAGGCATTAGGAGTCACTACGGGTTCCACGGTCAAGAGTTATCTTGGTTGTCTGTGATCTGGTCGCTTCTTGAGCCTTGAGACGCGCGCTAGTCACGCGGGATATCTTTCGTGTACGGATATCTGTTTGTTGAGGTTGTCTTTGTTTACGGGTTGCCTCAATAAGTTGTGCAAATCTTGGTAGAAATTGTAAGAATTTAATCAGAATATAAAGTACCGTCCGATAATTCACGCGTTAACACGAACAACAAAGTATTTTTTCTTATTTCTATTGTTAAGAATTGGGTGAATAATTAACTCTTAACTTGCGATGTTCCAGTAAATAAAAGATTTATTTATCTCTAAGATTTACATATTTGTTCGTGTGTAGGAACAGAACAACAAAAAAAAATGGGAGCGCGTGAAGACTAACCTATATTCATAAGAGGTAGTAACTTAAGAAAAACAAAAGGGGTTGGTAGCACTACAAAGTGCAGACTACCTCTTAGTTTTACATATTCATATAACAATTATAAGATAATAGTTGAATTAGATATTATTGAAACTTATATTGTTATTTTAACACTCCCCCTGTTTCTATAATATATGTTTATTTTAATTAATCACTGTCTGGAGATCGTGTAATAAAAAGCTTCTGTGTTGTTCAAACTGCATCTTGGCCAGCGCTTTGGTGAAAACGTCTGCTAGTTGTTTGTGTGTGTTGATATATTCCAGTTCAAACTCCTTCTGCTCGAATTTTTCTCTTACATAGTGAAACTTGATGTCAATATGTTTTGTACGTTTATGGAAGACTGGATTTTTGATTAGTTTAATAGCACTTTGGTTATCAAGATGAAGAATTGTGTCCACGTGCTTTGTGTTACAAACTTCTCTGACCAGTTTCTTAATCCACATGATGTCTCTTGTTGTTTCACAAGCTGCAATGTATTCTGCATCGGTTGTAGACAAAGCAACAGTAGATTGTTTGCGGGAGTTCCATGTGATTAGACTATTTCCCAATGTGATAAGACTTCCAGATGTTGACTTTCGAGTTTCTACTTCGCCTGCATAGTCAGCATCACTATATGCATACAATTGATCGTCTTCAGTGGGGCTGAATAACAATCCTAGAGTTTGTGTCCCTTTCAGGTATTTTAGAATTCTTTTTACAGCATTCCAGTGTATCTTATTCGGGTTTTCCATATATCTGCTGGCTCGGTTAACAGCAAAAGTGATATCCGGTCTGGTCCCAGTAGAGAGATACATAAGTTTACCAATAGCTTCACGGTAAGGTGCATTGGTGGCTTTTGTTTGATCTCCTGAATGCATAGAAACGCACATCTCTTGGTTAGTATCAGCAGGTATGGTAACGCTGTTTGCATTATTCATATTGAACACTTCAAGTATTTTTTTAACGTAACTTGATTGATGGACAAAGAATGATCCATCTTTCAGACATTCTATTTGTAATCCTAAAAATATATTTANGGAACAGAACAACAAAAAAAAATGGGAGCGCGTGAAGACTAACCTATATTCATAAGAGGTAGTAACTTAAGAAAAACAAAAGGGGTTGGTAGCACTACAAAGTGCAGACTACCTCTTAGTTTTACATATTCATATAACAATTATAAGATAATAGTTGAATTAGATATTATTGAAACTTATATTGTTATTTTAACATCTATACGCGAGTACTTACTAAAAATATTACAATTATTTCAGGCATATGTCTGTTACCTTCAGCTCTCGATAGAAGTGCCTGTCTCCTTTTAAATGTACCTTTTGTAAAATTTACGTATATAACTAAAATAATTAAAGTAGTTTGTAGATTATAATTAAGGATTAATTTAAAAACATTTAACAACGTTGTATTCAATTATTTGTAATACAAAAATCTTTATAAATCACAGGAACAGTTTCAAAAACTGTGTAATCTTCTTTTCTAATCAGGTACAATTTTATACTGATCTTTATTACTTTAAAACTAGAAAAGGTTAACTAAAATTAAGAGTATCTCAATGAAATCTACCTTTCATTGAATGGTGAATTCGTATGAAACCATAATAATGTAAATGTCAAAATATATCATCAACCGAACAAAAGACAGTTCTATTTTAGTATGCACTTAAAGAGGTGTCTATCCTCGAAGAACATTCGAGACGATAAACCACGTCTTGAATAGAACTGTCTTTAAGTGTTCGCCAAAATAGCTCAACATTCGATGGTATCATAAAAAATCTATTTAATAGTAAAAATAATAATAAGTTGTTAGACAGTTTTTCAAAAACTTATCAACTTTGTGTGAAAAATTTTCAAGTATTTCACAAATTTTGAAATATTTCTTCTGGTTATCTCTTACACTATTATAACTTTCATTTAGCGTGGGCGCACAGTTAATTGAAGTTAGCTTCTCTTCAACAAAATTCTAACTTAGTGGGCGTTGAAGTAGATGTTAACTCAGCAATCCCCTTAGAATAAAATTTTAAAATATGGAATGGCTATTTTACACTTAATTCTTTTGATCCTTTTCATAATGTTACAGAAACAATTTATGCTTAAAAGATGTATTATAAAACAATCATTGCAAAGGGACTACCAAGATAACATCTTCATTAAACACCCGGGAATTAGCATCGTCTTGAAGCGCACGTTGGGTTGGCATCTTCTGCTCAGCCGTCGATTTGTTTTAAAGCACTACTATTTACAAGCAAAACCAAACGGCGAATAAAAAATATTAAAAATTTGAATAGAAACTACGTTGTATCATCGCTCTCTAAATTATTTTTCACGAGACTCTTCCAATCCCTGTTCCTGTTGTTTACGTTTCGTTTCTTGAGAAATCTCGTAGTTTATAAGACTAGTTAAAACTCTGCTAACACTCTTGACAGAATTTTTTAATGCAAAACCAGTGACTCTACGTCGTGTGCCCTAGCCTTTAACGCAAGCTACAGGAAAAAAGAACTTAGATTACTCCCATTCTTTTCGGCTGAAATACAACATTAAAACTGTACATGCATACCATGAAGTGTTTGAACTTTTTCAGGTGTTAAAACTTTCCTTTCTTCTTCTCATCCTGGCGCTTTACGTTAATTTGTGTGACCAGACACGGAACGACCTATCAATTCATCAACAGTCCAAAATGATCTAGCTAAATTTATTATATACTGTCTTGATGTCAGAGTAGGATCACTTTCCCATTCATCCCACGCATCACGGTCAACACTTAGATTATTATCGGTCAAAGTTACTGTTTTTACCTAAAAAAATGTGTTACATTTCAAAAAAATGACAAAGTGCAGTATACATCCAAAAAAGAATCATTTTGTACAATTTTCCCAAAGAGGCAAAGTTGGACTGGTATTTTAAATAGGAGAATAAAAAAATACGATTTTTTTACAAGTGCCTGAAATAATTTGATTTCTGAGATTAAAAAAAGGTAATGTTTGAATCGTTATGTTTTTTGCGTAAAAACAAATTAAATTCATCAGGTTAAAATATATGCATAATTAATATTGATAAAACAATGAGAACTACATGTTCAATTATGCCTCAAATGAATATTTTTCTTAAATTATTCTAACTACATCAATTATTAATCGTTTTAGGCCTTCCACGTCTCAAAATTTTTGTATTTCAATTTACTTTTCACGTATAAATGTGCGGCAATAAATAATTAAGTTCATATCGTAAATTTATGAATTTATAAACTCAAAAAGTTCTAAAAGGGGCTTTCAAAATTGCTAAAAAAATTAAATGGACAACCTTGCAGTTATATAATACTGCGTATATACTTCTTTTATATAGAAGGTATAACGGCCACCCAGATTACTTAATTGAACTTAATATCAATAAATCTCGGCAGTGTACATCCGTGGCTGGAAGAGCCACATTTTATTATAATTATAGTGGGTGTGTGTGCAGAAGGCACAGCTCGGCTAAGTCAGATATGTCTACACAATCGTGAGGTCTCGCGGAGGCGGCGAGATTCGTGGATAGGTGCAACTTAACATATGACGGTTCAAAAATTAATGCTGACGTTTATTAAAAAAGAATTATGTAACAAACGTTCGTTTATAACGATTAGTGGCTACTACACACGAGATGTTCGAGGGGTAGAGAGGGAGAGAGAGAGAGAGAGAGAGAGAGAGAGAGAGAGAGAGAACGAGAGGAGGGAGAGAAAACAAGAAAGGAAGAGAGAGGGAAAGGGAGTGGGATAGGGAGAGGGGAGGGAAAGGGAGACGAATTAGATATTGTTCTAATTCTCTGTACATTGCGTTGTACAAAATTTTGTATAAGATGATGGATTTAGTTCATTTTTAACATGCAGTAGATAAGATAAATAAGTGTAAGAATGTCTAAGGTTCATATTTATGCAAAATGGTAAATGAGAGTTATGAGTTCTCGATAGTAAAAAAGTGTTAGCCTACTTTTAATTTAAAGCCTGAAATGAAGATCATGTCGCTGGTGTGGAACAGTAGTGCGTTCCGACCGTAAGCTAGCTGGTATGAAGTGAATTCCTTAGCGTCTTTGTGGTCAAGGACTGGATGTTCAGAGGTCATCTCACCTCTCACAGGACAGAGCGACAGGTGGAAGTTGAAGAAAACAATTAAAAAAGATAGTACTGCGGTGTTAAAAAGTTTTCTTAAATAACAAGCCGCGAAATACTTCCTACGTCCAGCAATGGTGAGCTATTGCAGCTATCGCTTATAAGGCGTGATATACTTATCTTTTTTTACACTATACATATACCGTATACCAGCATTCGTGAGAAAAAATATCACGTCAGCCCCGCTTAACACGTACGATAAAACATGAAAATATGTTCGCGCGTTTCGAAAAATATGGTGTGCACCAAGGGATAAGTGGGTTATTTGACCTTCTGTGGTTGCAGTACTCGTCTTTGGCTCATGCTGGCTCGCCCTTGGTGCACAATGTACTATTTTGCCCGCTAAAACTTTTGTGCCCTATTTCGACCGTTCAAGTACCAACTCATTCCGTCGAGCAAAAAATACATTTTTTTGCTCGTTGACGAAGTTTTTTTGTGAAGTGAGAATTCCCGGGCCAGGCGACCCGGACGCGACGTGTGCGGTCTGGATGACGTCACGGGTAGAGAAAAGTTTTGTGGGTAAGTGGGGAGAAGCACTGTACGAAGGAGACACTGATTCCCCCACGAGTCTACCAAGCACCATTTCGGCGACGAGGAAGTTAAAGCGAGAAGGAGAGAAATAGCGGTAAAAGGGCTGCCACGGCACACTGGGAGAAAACTGGAAGAGCAGTGCCTAGAGCAAAGTCCTAGAGCGAGCTGTGCGTCTGCTGCGGGCGCGTTCCTCGCCCAATCGGGAAGAATGCGAGATCGTGCTTGCTCGTGCAGCGACACATGTTCAAGCATCAATTGAAAATCGGGTGAAAAATATTGCAAACTTTGAAAAAAGTGGTATAACATCATAAACAAAGTATAGCAAGAACCTCCTAGATGAAACTTGAGCATCATACTCATCGTTAGGTTATACGCATAATATGTCTATGTATTTTTTCGAAAATTCATAGCTCCGTAATTTTTTTAGCTGGAGCGCTAAAATTTTGGAAATAAGTAGGGATTATAATGTTCTTTATATGTGCAAAAGTTGGGAGATGTTGGATTATTAGTTTGCTCAAAATCTCGATTCAAAGTTTGCGGTACGTTTCTTTTTCCGGCAGACCTGTATGCTCTACCGTAAGTCCGATTGAAATTTCAAGAAAAGGGTCGAAAAGTTGACATAGTGCACTACAAAACGTAGATTTCAATTTTTCGATCAAGCGCCTGGAAGCATGCGAAAAACCGGCCGAGCGCGCGCTCGCAGTCGAGTGGTGGGGGACGGAGCAGCGCTGGAGGAGAGGCGTATATGTATATAGTAATAGGCGCGCGCATCGCGCAAGGCGCCTCCTTACCTATCTTAGAATTAATATTTAGACATTATACAATAGAAGTTACTGTAAGTAGCTCGTGTAAGTCCAGTGACACGATTCTTATATTATAACTAAAAAGTAGTTAAGCTCAATCTGTTATTTTTATAATATTACTTAGCTTTTAGTAATACGTTTACTATAATTATTGACATTTTCAGGTTATGTGTATCTATAAGAATTGAAATTAATCATTTTACAGAATTAAAGAAACAGAAGTTTATAGACCAAGTATATCAAAAAGAAATTGGACTTGCAAAAATGTTTGGTACATGAGTATAAACTTAAAATTTGTATTTAAAAAGGTTAATAGCAAGCGGCATAATACACCTATATATAAAGTATATGGATTATAAAGTTTAATCGGTTTTAATAAGATTTTATTTATGTCAGCCTCCGGTGTGCTGTACTGCAAGGGCTTCTCTGGGCATGGTGGCAGGGCTGGTAAAGCAGGTGTTGGCCTCTCGGGCAAGTTTTCTGAGGTCTCCTTTGCTATCTCTCCCAAGAACCAAAGAAGTTCCGAGCACGGAGCCAGCTCTCCCAGGGTCGGCGGAATGTTGCTGGTCTGAGCTACTATCATTTCAGCAACCAGCTTCTTCATTTGCGGTATTAATTCCGCCGGTACCTCAATTACCGTTGTCGGCTTTCGAACTGGTAGCATGCTCCTACGAGAGAGGTAATAAAACTGTTAAGACTGGGCTCCTAGCCGCAGATATAATTGTGGCAAATAGCAAGCAAAAGCAGAATCAAAAGCAACAAAAAATTTTAAGCAGAAGATAAGGCATCTTGTCCCAGTAAGTCATCTACTGTCGGATCAGGGCGGTAATGGTAAAGCCGTCCGCCGGTGATCTTCCAAAAGGGATGTGCCGTAGGGTCTTCGACGACTTGCTTCGCCTATTTCAAGTACCAAGGATCCTTGATAGACTCATCCACGGAGAGAGATGCTATTGCAGCTGTTTCGTCCTCGTCGTTCTCATACATGCGAGAAAGTGCGTCGGGGACAACATTGTCCTTCCCTTTACGATGCACAATATCGAAGTCATAGAACTGAAGACGCAGAAACCAACGACCTAATTTTCCATTCGGATGTTTTAAATTTTGAAGCCACACTAAGCTATGGTGATCTGTTACTACAGTGAAATGGTAGCCCTCAATGTAGGTCGGAATTTCTCGATGGACCAAATTACACTGAGACATTCCCTCTCAGTCACCGATAACCTTCGCTCTGTAGCAGACAAGACGCGGCTCGCAAAGCAGAGCACGCGGTCCTCGCCATCCACGCGCTGTAGAAGGACGCCTCCAAGCCCTGTATCGCTGCGTCACATTCAACAATGAATGGAGCGCTGAAGTCAGGCCTTGCTAAAACTGGGGCGGTTGCAACTAGTGCTTTGACTTGCTCGAAAGCTGCCCATTGCTCGTCCTTCCACTCGTACTTTACATTTTTGCGGATGAGCGCGGTGAGCGGTTCAAAAAGAGTGGCAAAATCTTCTAAAAATTTTCGGTACCACGAGAAATCTGCGCAGCTGCTTTAAATTCTTGGGAGCCGGGTACTCAACAATAGGTTGAACTCGTTCTGGATCGGGGCGACAGCCTTCGCGATTCACAAGCACACCGAGATAACGCACTTCGGACATGCAAATTTTAGACTTTTTGCGATTTATTGTCAGACCAGCTTCATTTATCCGCTTCAGGATCAAAGTCAGCCACTTTATGTGATCTGAGAAAGTATCTGTCGCAATAATAATGTCGTCTAGATATGCGAAAGCATGTGGCTTCATTTCTGGGGTGATCAATCTGTCAGCCAACATCTGAAATGTAGCCGGCCCTCCTGCGATGCCGTATGGCATCCTGACGAATTCAAACAAACCAAGCCCAGGTACGGTGAAAGCTGTGATCGGGATGGATCGCTCGGTAAGAGGTATTTGTAAAAATGCTCCTGAGCAGTCTAACGCCGTTATATATCTAGCATGCTGTATTTTCCGCAGTATCATGTTCATATAAGGAAGCGAACCTTACGGTAGTCGACGCAGAAGCGAAAGCTGCCGTCGGACTTCTGTACCATAACCACTGGACTGGACCAATTACTTTGGGACCTTCTAATTATTCCGGCACGGAGCATCTTGTGCACTTGCTCATGCATCTTGTCCTCTAAAATTTTTGAAACAGGGTAATACCACTGTTTAATTGGGCGAGCACTGCCAACGTCAATATCATGATGAATCCATTCTGTGCAGCTTAGCTGTTCACAGAAAGGATCGGGTAGCAATTCTTTCATTAGACCGTCGATTTCTAAGCGCTGCTCATCGGTAATTGCTTCAATTCCGAGAGAGACGAGCGATAAAAGCTCCTCAGCACGCATAGACGAGAGAACGGCTGGTATCTCAAAATCTGTGTCTTGGAGCAGTAGCTTATTTGCTACTGGGTCAAGCATCGCCGAAAATGCGCGAACGAAGTCTGCACCCAAGGTGCATGCAGTATCGACTTCGCTTAAAATAAGAAGGGGTTAGGGTTTAAGGCTCTTTAGTTCAAATGTACAGGCTACAAAGATCACACATTTATAACAAGTTTTTATGAAAGTTAAAATTTTTTTTCGACATTTTCGTCCACCACATTGGTTCCGCCATTTTGAATTTTCAAAATCTGATATCAGATTTGCAAAAAGCGATCTCGAAAACCCTTATATACAAACCTTCTACAAAATATTATGGATTGAAGTATACTTATAGTTATTTTGTGTTAAGGGTGGTTTACCCCCTAAAGGGTAGTATCTATGAAAAAATCGAAAAACTTAATTTGTTTATTATAGATGTTTACAAATTTTTTCCAATTTTTTTAGTCGTTTAAAACTTTTTTATTATATAAAATTTTTTTTCGATATTTCCGTCCGCCATATTGGTTCCGCCATTTTGAATTGTCAAAATCTGATAACAGATTTGTAATCAGCGACCTCGAAAACCTCTATATACAAACTTTCTACGAAATATTATGTATTGAATTACATATTTACAGTTATTTTGTGTTAAGGGTGGTTTACCCCCTTAGGGATAATATTTATGAAAACACCGAAAGACGTCAACTAAATTTTGTTATTAAGGATGTTTAAACATTTTTTCCAATTTTTTTTAGTCGGTTTAAACATTTTTATTATAAAATTATGCCAAAAAATATGTTTTCAACCCCTAAAAAATAGGGGATGCTACCCTTACTCTTCAAATCACCATGAAATACTTTCTCTTTTTGTAAGAAATAACCTCCAATTTGTTTCATTGAAAAATATTAATTTTAAGCCGAGATATTTAAAAAAAAACGCTTTTTGGGGGTTAACTTTAGGGGAGGTTTTTACCCCTTAAAAGTGAAAATTAGCCGATAAAAAAAATACGTGTCTCTTATTTTTTTATGTTCTACAACATATATGAAAATCATCAAAATCGGTGAGTTCGGGTTGGGTACCTTTCCTTGTAAGTGTACGTGCTTTCTTTCTGTGAGGGCTAGCATGACTCTGGAGCAGAGGGACGAAAGGCTCTCCGGCGTGAGCGCTGACGTCGTACATGCGCGCAGCCAACTGTGCCTGCAACTCTCATAGGGCCGCGAAACCCCCCCCCCCCCCCCCGGTAACCGCTTTCGCATTCCTTCGGGGGATCGCCTGTCTTATGCTGTCCTAGACATCATCTACCCTATTAAGCAACTATCGTTGTTTTTTGCGCGGAGAACTGTCTCCACGTACGCCGTCATGTCGTCCCAATTCTACTTGCTGCCAAGCATCGTTTCAACTACTGTCTCGGGTGTGAACGTCCCTATCGTCAGCTCTTGTTCTCTTAGTTCGGCACCGTAGTATTTGCACCCCGGTGTTGTGACTTTATTCATCGCGAAAAGGTAGCTCCTAAAGTACCTGTGACTGGAGAGAAACTGTGTAAGGTAGAAATTGACCTCCCCCCACTTCCTATCGACCCACGGGCCTACATCTTTGATAAGGGTTCTGGTCCACCTAGCCTTTGGGCATTCGGTCCACCTAGTCTGCCAATTACGCATTGTTATTTCTCTTTCTTCCGTGGTCATGGAAGTGCTGTTAGACGCTAAGCGAGCCTCGTAGATCCGGGGTGTGTTCCGATAGGAGCTCCAGTAAGTACAGCAGTACTCTGCAGCAGCACGGATTCCAATTTTTCGTTTGGAGATCGGCAATGGCTACTGGCGCTCGACTGGAAAGTCGTTCCACCGCTTAGCAGTAGACTTCGGTATCCACAAAACCGCGTGAGTAATGGTTGTCGTGTGTGATAGAGCGTCGTTGTTAATAAAATAATTTATACACGTTTTATTAAAACAAATAAGTAAAGCAATGAATCATCAAGCAGGAAATGTCGTGATATTGGATTTTATATTTACTTCATCAAGTAGTATAGATAGTGATATGATGGTGATGATAAAAAATGATATTATTTTATTATCTTACGTTATTTATTTTTACATAAAAAAGAGTTTAATTCTTTTCATGAAAAAGTAGCGACTAACCATAATAATGTTCATTATGATGTATTATTACAAAATGTATCAGATTTCCATCTGTTCTACATTTATTGTGTCATGATGAGAGTGAAAAGTTTATTCAATATGTTATATTATTAAAGTAATATAAAAAATTGAATATAAATTACGATTTTTTATTCTCCAAATTACAAAAAATTTGTTTTACACGAAAATCAAGTATAAAATTCATTCTATACTTAATTATAATTACATTTTATAATATTACATTTACAATTATATTATTACAATTTTCTTCATAAAATGTCTGCATTTACAATATTTGTTACGATTTCCCTTTTGGCGATAGCATTTTGATGCTCTGCATTATTAATATCTATTGGCTCTGGATTCACATTTATTGTATCATGAATCATCACTGATAAATTATTAAATTGAACTTCCTCTATAGTTAAGTGTCCGTTCTCCCTGGACAGTAACATATTATGGACAAACCTGTAAGAATCTGGCAGTCCCAATACGTACAGTTATGTACAATTGTTTATCAGGATTGATAGCCATATGTCCAAATACATTTAACTCCCCTTATAGATTTGGCCTGATTAAAAGTACTCAAGGGTAGTACGGCTCATTCTGTAACGAAATGCAATATAAATATTATAGTTGAGGTACAGCAATAATGATAGAATTTTTACAAACTTTATAAACTTGATTTATATACCGAAAAGTTTCTTTCAATTCTATCTCGTTATATCTTAAAATGACATTTTCTATAAAATTTTGCACTCTTGGAATTCGTTGCTCGATACGACCATTATCTTTTTCGAAAATTAGATTGTTCACTTCATTAATTTCGTCATCACTATTATCACTACTGCTTGATGAAGTAAATATAAAATCCAATATTACGACATTTTCTGCATGATGATTCATTGTTTTACTTTTTTGTTTTAATACAACGTGTATAAATTATTTTATTAACAACAATGCTCTATTACACACAACCGTTATTTAGGTTATGTGGACACCAAATTCTACTGCTAAGCGGTGGAACGACTTTTCAGTCGAGCTCCAGTAGCCATTGCCAATCTCCAAACGAAAAAATTGGAATCAGCGCTACTGCTGTATAACTTACTGGAGCTCTCATCGGAACACATCCCTTGCGTTCAGTCACGAGAAGATCCACGGGAATTACCCCCGCGATTACCATCGAAGCCTCAGCCACGACTATCCGGATAGGAGCACGCTATTCTTAGGGCCCCCTTCGCTGTACCGCCATTATCTTTTTCCGATACTTACTCATACTCATAGCATCGGCCCACACCTCTGCCCCATATAACAGGATAGAGTTAGTGGTCGCCATGAGTAACCGCCTGACTGTTGGCCTAGGCCCGCGGGCATTGATCATGAGTTGGCTAAGTTGCGCTATCCTAGTAGTGGCTTTCTTGCAAACGCGATCTAGGTGTTCCCCATAGTTCAGTTTCGTATCTAGGGTTAGTCCTAGATACTTGGCCGATGGTTTCGTCATTATAGTCTCGCCGCCTACCTTCATAGGTATGATGGTAGGTATCCGCTTTCCCGTCAAGATAACGATTTCGGTTGTAACGGTCCGACTCATACTAGCAACGCGCAAGTAATGCGCACACAAAAAATATTCCGAAAAGGGAGTGTAGCAAACAAATGATTAGCGCCGAACCAATCAGCGAGCAGCAGCGGCGGCAGCCTGGAAAGGGAAGCGGCAGCAGCAGCACCGACGCACTGGAGGGGGAAGCACGCAGCAGTGGCTCGGCGCAGTAGCTCCTCAGAAAATAAAAGGTGACTCTTTCAGCTCTTCAGCCCCTTTCGCTCTACCGAGCTCGAACGGAACGGAGCAATTCGCTAACTTTCCAAGTAGAGTTCGGTCAGAGCAACTTTTTGAGCGCGAGTTAAGGCAATGGTAATACATACAGCCTCTTACTCTTGCGATGTAAAATTAAATTAAAATTTTAACTTATAACATAGAGAACAATAAATTATATTAAATATAAAAATGAATATATATATATATATATATATATATATATATATATATATATATACACACACATATATATTTCTTTTTCTTCTCTAGCAACTGTGTATTACGACTTCAAAGGCAATAAGTCCTCTGAAGGTCAACTATACAACATTTTTTTTATAAAACGGAACACGTGTTTTCAAAATAAATTATTACACTCGGGGGACGTGGGGTAATTGGGTTCATGCTCAGCAAGTCTTAATAAAGCATCTATCCTCATAGCGCGAGCTCGTCCTGCATAGCTTTACCTACATAAAATTGCGAGGCAAAGCGCTTGTCAAAACGTTCAACTGTGCGGCTACATTTATCCGGTTTAGGGTTATTCATATTAGCTACGAGACATATGTACCCATCAGACTTATTAAGCAGTGCGGCTCTAAGATGCCTTTCAAGAAGCCTCGAGTGGGTGCAAAAATGCATTCATGTTCAAAAATCAACGAAGTCAATCATTAGTAGGATCTGTGTCGCCATCTGTTGTCGGATGATGTAACCAAATCCTCACTAGGGATATTCGAGTTGCTTTTGTTCTCTTCAAAAAAAGTCATGGGCCGCAATTAAATTTTGATATTTCATCATTAATATCTTTATACTTAATTAGAGAATCAATGCGCAAATGAGTTTCCTACTGTAAATCAGACCTCGGCTACCAGAAAATCGAGGTTATTTTTCGAAAAACTCATTTTATTCAGGAAATAAATTTTCTATCTTTTTTATTATGTGCTCAATGCCCAAATTGATGCCTCCATGGAATTCAGAGCCACCCATTTACTATAAAAATCTTTGTCCGAAAAGATTTTTTTTTCCTGATTCAAAATTATAACGACTCAAAGTGGTTTCATTCTCAAATTGTCACTCGGTAGCTTTGGCTACAATACGTTAGTCAAGGACGAAATACTTAGACATCGTTTCATATCTCTATTTTCTTATAATACATAATAATCTTAGGTCCTTTAAGAATCGCTTGTATTATAAAATTTTTGTCACACTATAATACTTCAAAGACACTACGTCTTTGAAGAAAATTCTAAATAAGGAGAGTATCTTAAATAGTAATACATCTGTTTAAGAGAAAGACTTAAAATAAAATTCAAACATAAAAATTTTCTATTAGCTATATTAATTTTGACTACAATACGTTAGCCAAGTACAAAATACTAACATAAAAATTGAATTTCATAAATAGAAGATATTCAAATACCACGACATCCCGGATCACTAAATTATAATTTTCAAATAGCGTTCAGTTGGAGCGTTTCACGATCTTATTTAGCGCTAAGGTCGGTCTGTGATTCGCCATCCACCATATCACACTACTCATAATCGCGTTTAGCTCCGCTTGCGCGATGTCGAGGTTTCGTGTCGTTATAACCGCGGCCATGTCGTCTGCGTATCCCACAAGCGTCACGTCTTCTGACATTTCGAGATTTAGAAGCCCGTCGCACAAGATACCCCAGAAGTCTGGCCCCAAGATCGAACTCTGTGCTACTCCTGCAGTTATTGGTCTTTTTCTACGCCCTTCTTTTGTGTTGTACTCAATAACCCGATCCCTCAGATAATCTTCCGTAAGGCGCATAATGTATCGCGGCATTCCGAATGATTCTAGGGCAGCGAGTATGTCGGTCCATCTTGCCGAGTTGAACTCTTTTTTGACGTCTAACTTTCTTTACCGTGTCTGTTACCTCTTTGATAGCTCCTATGGTCGATCGCCCTTTTCTAAAGCCATACTGTTTATTAGAAAGGTCTCCTGCTTTGCGTGCATATTTTACCTACTTTGCGTAATCCAAACTACTCTACGTTCACTAAGTAAAATAATTTATTTAAGCTACACCTCGGCACATCAAAGAAAGGCGAGCAAAGCGAGGAATAAATCTAAAACCTAAATGTGTAAACCCACTTACCCCATACTCTCCAAGTTTAATAATTTATTTAAGCTACTCCTCGGCTTTGCTCGACATCGAAGGAAGTTGAGCAAAACGAGGAATAAATCTAAACCCAAAGTACATGAACCCAATTACCCCACGTCCCCCGAGTGTAATAATTTATTTTGAAAACACGTCGGTACATCAAAGAAAGGCGAGCTGAGCGAGGAATACATCTAAAACGAAAATTCGTAAACCAAACTACCCCACTTTCCTCGATCTTAAACTAGAGTCCTTAAACCTACCTACCCCGGGTCCCGCAATTTTTTATGTAAGAATAGTAATTTAATAAATACGCTGGGACATCGAAGGGTGGCAAGCGAGAGCAAGGGTCTAAATGAAAGCTCTTAAACTTACCTACCCCACGCGCCGCGAATTTTTATGGGAGAATACTCATTTAGTAAAGCACATCGGAGGATGGCATGCGAAGGCAAGAACGTTATCTTGACTTAAAACCCACCTACGTCGTCTTGAGCCACGAGTTCTATACAAAAAATATATTGTTTTAAATAGAAAGAACATTGAAGAGAGCCGGTCGAGAGCAAGCCGTCGCTTAAAACAAACGTTTCCGCACCAGCCCACTCCACTCGCCGCAAATGTATATTACTTAACGAAATACGCCGGCATATCAAAGGAAGGCAAACGACAACAATGATAGTATTAAAAAAAAAACTGAAATAGAATACCCTACACTTCGCGAGTTCTCTGCAAGAAATTATTTCTATTTGAAAAATATGCCGTATATCGAAGGATGGCCAGTGAAATTGGAGGTGTCGTTTGAAACGGGCGCGCTTAAACTCACTTATACCATGCGCCGCGAAATACTCGCCATGCGTCACTGTCACTATATGATTTAACATTTAAATATACTTTGCGAAACTTAAAAAAAAATTCGCACGCGTCGCAATTTCCAGTGGAATAATATTGTAAATTAAAAATGTTATTTTTCCACCGTTACTCAAGTATATACTCGCGATAATACGTGAACGTGATAAATTTTCATAGATATAACAATATTAAGAGCATTCTTTACTCGTTTATTGGCAACGCTTACGGGCCGTATGAACCCTCACCCGCTAGTTTCATGAGGAGCGCAGTTTCAGTATATCTGTAGTCTATACATCCAAGACTAATGTGCTACTCAACGCTCCTAGAATTTAATAATTTATTCAAGCTACACCTCTGTACATCGAAGTAAGGAAACATTTGATGTGCCGAGGTGCAGTTTTTAGTATATTACGATACGTGTGACCTAAGTAGCCAATTATTACACGGCGTGTATTAACGCCCGAGCGAAGCAAGGGTGATAAAACGCCGTGCACTAATGGGCTGCTTAGGTTACAAGTAAAGCGAAACGCAATTATTAATGCGCGTGTGTTTTGTGATTTGGTGAGAGTCGGAGAAGAAGAGAGCATCGAGAGGAGAGGACAGGAGTTTCCGAGGAACAGCGGAGCTACGAGGAGCAACAGCCAGTTCTAGGAAGGCCAGCGTGGGGACAAAATTGGAATGTGTGTCGCGGGCGCGTACTTGTAGCTCTGCTGCAACAGAGCCCCGGTATAATGTACGTGAGAGTGAGTGAGAGAGAGAGTATGGAGACGCGCGCGGCAACGGCGTAGCCAATCGGGCGAGAGAGAAGCGCGAGATCCACGAGGGAAGGGGCGAGCCCGCAGAAACAACGAGTTTTCAGACTCGGAGAGATCTGCGAGGCTCGTCGGCCGACGTCGCGGCCCGATGGGGGAGCGCGCTGATTGGCCGCGAGCGGCGAGCAAGTTCGGGCGCGCGAGTCGCAGCGCGCGGCCCGGTAGTGAACCTCGGGCCGACCGCAAGTGAGGACGTGCGTTCGTGTGTGCGGTTCGTGGGGATTAGCGAGTGTCGTGTGCGGGGTGAGAGAGAGAGAGAGAGAGAGAGAGAGAGAGAGAGAGAGGAAGTGCGAGAAGAGGTCCACGAGAGCAGGGTCATCATCACCAGGTCCAGAGGAAGAGGACGTGGGTGCTGGCTACCAGGATGAGAGGACGTGAGGAGGAAAGCGGATGCTGAGACGAGATCGCGAGGAAGAAGACGGAACTGGGAATCAGAACGGAAGGACGCGGAAGGAGAGGAGGAGAGCAGAGGCCGTGGCGAGGTCACGAGGAAGAAGTCGAGCGAGCGAGTGGATCGAGGAGGCGAGGAGGAAGGTATCTGTGGAGCCGAGTATGAGTGTGTGAGAGAGAGAGACGCGAGTGTATAGAGAGTGTGAGTGGTGTGAGGGACGCGAAAGAAGTTCACGAGAGAAAACGCGCGAAAACAGTGGAGAAGCGAGAGAAACGCGGGAGAAACTCAGAACCGTTTCTAGTCCGGGCGCTGGTGCCATCTGAGTGTAAATTTCGAGCTCTCCTCAGTAACTTGGAGTTTTTCTGAGTTTTTTTGGATGCTGAATCGAAATTCGTTTTCCCGAAAAGTAGGACAAAAAGTTTTTATATTTCCCGCTTTTACGGGAAAAATGTTTTTTTAACTTATAAAATTTACGAAATTCGTAAATTTTAGAAATTATCGCAGGCGATTTTAACGCATGGGCGAGTAGAGTGGCGCAGTCAAAGGACTAACCAAAGAGGACGAGTACTGCTAGAAGCATCTGCTCTCCTGGACTTGGTGTTAGTTAATCAGGGTAGCACTAACACCTTTAGAAGAGGAGACGCAGGATCTATTGTAGATCTGACCTTTGTTAGTAGTTGCCTTATTGGCTCAATTGACAAGTGGACCGTAAGTGAACACTACACAAATAGTGATTACCAGGCCATAATAATAGACGTAAGAAAATCAGAGCAGAGACCCAGCGCGAGTACAAGGACCAACAGAGTCGGTTGGAAAACGATGGATTATGATAAGGAGATGTTCCTACTGGCACTGGAAGAATTGCAACTCTCGGGGACGGCGAATAGCAAGGCGAAACAGGAGATGGGTAATATCACACAAGCCTGTGACGCGGCCATGCCGAGAAGAGTGCCCAATTGTAGACGACCACCAGTATATTCGTGTGACAAAGAGGTTGAGAGTGCGCGCAGCAAGTGTCACCGGACCAGAAGAAGAGAATAATGGGCAAGAAAGAAATACTATAAAACCGGAAGAGGCCAGGAAATAGTAGATGCCCGCGGACAAGAAATGAAGGACGCTAAGAGGAAGCTTAAGAAGATAATCCGCGAAAACAAGCGACGGTGCCTTAAAGAACTACAGGATGAGGTCGAACAGGACCCTTGGGGTCGATCTTGCAAAATAGTAATGAAGAAGATTAAAGGAATCTACGCACCCCCTCCAAAATGCCCGGAACTATTACATTGGGTAGTGACCACACGGTTTCCCAGGCAACTGGAAGAGCCAAGTGTCATCGAAAGAGGTGCGAATGAAGAGACTGTTCCACCGATCACGATTAAGGAATTGTTAGCCACCTGCAGAAGGGTAGGAAACAACGAGGCCCCAGAGCCGGATGGTATTCCCAATATTGCATTGAAACATGCCATCCATGCTCATCCAGAGGTCTTCGTAGACGTGTACAATGCATGTCTAGAAGAGGGAATATTCCACACAAACTAGAAGAAATAGCGTCTCGTGCTTCTACCACAGGGAAAGAAACCACCCCAGGAGTCCTCATCATACAGACCGTTCTGTATGCTGGATACCCCAGGCAAGATCCTGGAACGCATTATCTGCGTCAGAATGGATCATTTTATAGAAGAAAAAGGTGGATTAGCGGAACATCAATATGGCTTCAGAAAGAAGCGTTCAACTCTAGACGCAGTTAGTCTAGTGATTGACACTGCACAAACAGCACTGGGGGGAAAAATATGGAAGGGAGGAAAAAAGAAGTATTGCGCTATAGTTATATTGGATGTCAAAAATGCATTCAATTCGGCCAGATGGAGTAAAACACACAAGGCACTCCGGAAGCAGGATGTGCCCTTATATATAAGAAGGATGATGTCCGACTACTTGAAGGACAGAATCTTATTATATGACACTAAGGGCGGTACCAAGACCTATAAAGTTACAGGAGGCGTCCCCCAAGGGTTAGCACTTGGCCCACTGACTTGGAACATCATGTACGACGGGGTACTAAAGCTACAATTACCTGAAGGAACAACAGTCGTGGGATTCGCTGACGACATAGCAGTAGTGGTAGTAGCGAAACATAAAGAAGAGGTGACAGGCATAGCTGAAGAGTCAATCCGTATAATACACGAATGGCTAACAGAGACGGGTCTGGAATTAGCCAGTCAAAAAACGGAAGTAATTCTCATTTCCAGTAGGAAGAAGATGGAGGAAATCACACTGACGGTGGATGGACATGAGATCGTTTCTTAACCAACTATTAAATACTTGACCATCACCATCGATGCAAGACTAAGTTTTAAACAGCATCTGGAAGTAGTCAGTGATAAAGCAGCAAAAGTTGGCGCTGCTCTATCACGATTGATGCCAAATGTAGGAGGGTCAACTCAGAAGCGCAGGTTACTCTTAGCTAGTGTAACCACATCGATCATGCTACACGGAGCCCCAGTATGGGCAGAAGCGATGCGAGTGAAATCGTATACACTATACTACCGTGAATAGGCGAAGTGCACTAAGAGTGGCGTCCACTTATCGTACGGTATCGGACGATGCTGTCTGCATTATAGCAGGCATGCCACCTATCGACCTTTTAGCGTTGAAAAGAAAGGACGCATTCGAAGGCAGGAGACGATCGAATGACAAAAGCCAGAAAGAGATCTGGGATGCTGCAAGAAAGAAGACGATGGCTGAATGGCACCTGGCCGTAAGGGGATGGGTTTAGTCGGCGTGAATCCGACACACGGCTGACATTGGGGATAGGGCTGTTCCGACTACCCCATAAACAAGGTCATGCTATGGTCTTTCTAAGATTTTCCCCAATACCTCTCTCTCCGAGAGAAAAAAACACACACATCCATACGGACATTTTCTAAAAACGCTTGATTTGAACTTCTAACACACCAAAAAGTATTTTCTAGAGGTTTTGACGAAACTCAAAATTTTATTATTACAAAGCTTCCTCTAGGAGGAAGCAATATCGCGGCTATTATTAACTGGACTGAAATATTGTCACTGCAAGATCCAAATATAGTTATAAATAATTAAATAGATAAGAACTGTGTATTGAACAAGCTAAATCGAAAAAAAGTAAAAATAAACTGCAGGGTAGGAAGAACTGGATTACTGATGGAATAATTAAAGTAAGTAATAGTAAAACCAGTCGTAACACCAAAGAACTTTTATATAACTTATGGCAGATGGATATTACTAATGAGCAATTCAAACTGGATTACAAAAACTATGCTAAAATGTTAGATAAGATTATCAAAGATGCTAAAATTAAATATGATGCAAAGCTAGTTCAAAATAATGCAAACAATCCTAAAAAACTTTAGGGAATTATAAACAGCAAAATGGGAAAGCAGAAAAACAGTAATACCATAAGTTATATAAAGGTTAATGATAATGAAATTACGGACAAAGTAGAGATAGCAAAGAAAATTAACAAATTTTTTTTTTGTGTTATTGACCGCTAATTGAGAGATGATATAGTGAAACCAAATAATGCCGAATTTAAACAATCAGAAGCGGTGGTGTTGATAAGATAATTAGTAAGACTTTAAAGATTCTTGGAAGTTGTATCTCGGTACCATTAACACATATTTTCAGTATGTGTATTGAAAATGCGATTTGGCCGGATGCATTGAAAAGGGCTGATATCGTACCAGTGTATAAAGCAGGTGAGAAGCATAACATCAACAATTACAGGCCAATTTTATTCACATCTAAGATTGCGAAAATTTTTGGGAAGAATAATATACAATGGATTGTATGAATTTGTCCATAAAAATAATATTTTATCTAAGCATCAATTTAGGTTTAGAAAGAATATTGGCTCTAAAGATACGTTTAATTATATTATGGAAGTATTGTATAATAATTTGGATAGGAATTTATCAACAATTGTTACTTTCCTTGATCTGGCCAAGGCTCTCGATGCGATCGATCATAAATTACTACTTAAAAACTTTACTGTATAGGCATTAGTAGTAATCAATTATACGTTAATATCATAGAGTTTGATTGTGTATCCTCCTGTCGAGGATGAATTGTCACAGTCTCAGAAGCTGGCATCTGTCATCGTCTCCATGTTATCTTCTTTTGCTCTGAATGTTAGTCCTATCTCTGATGTTCCTCTGAGGTATCTGAAGATCTTTTTTACATCTTTTCAGTCACTTTTACTTGGTGACAATTGTCTTCTAGATAAGAAATTCACTGCGAATGCAATGCCTGGTCTAGNGCACGATATGTAACCATAGCGTTAGCTCTAGTCAGCCGGTGTCTGCAGGCTTCTGTATACCTATATATATTACTTTACTCGCGTAAATAAAGAAACCTGTTTAATCAGATAATAAATAAACAACGATCAGTTGAGTACTAAGGCATATCCGATGTAAAATTTCACGCTCTTCAAGATGGTGGCATCCATTTTTCTGTAGCTACCACTATTTTCGAGAAATTGACGAAAAATATATTGTTTTGCTGTTTTTACCCCCACCCCGGGCACTATGGGGTCTGCAATTTTACATAAATGTTTTGGGCAGGCTAAACTTACATATACTCAAAATGCAGCTCTTCTAGTGAAAAAGTGTATTTTGTATTTAGAGCAGATTTTAACTGGACTACTGTACGCATACATGTGTCGAGCTCTCCGCGTATATCTATACTCCCTTCTCCCCGCAGCAGTCCGGCGCGGGTTATACTGTGCGCTGAGTATAGATATAGATATACTCTTACCGCCACAGCGCGCACATAGTGCCGAGTTCTCTGCACGCCGAATATAGCTATACCTATATATGTGGGAGGAGGCTGGTCGGAGACCAAGAACAAGGCTCTTCTCCTGGACAAGGCACTTTATTTCGATATCTCTCTCTCTCTCTCTCTCTCTCTCTCTCTCTCTCTAGCCCGTCTGGCGTGTGCTCTGGTCAGAACGGAACTGACGGCGGTGTCAGCGCTCGCTCGCAGCTAGCGCTGCTCTCTCTATCTCCGCGGTCGGACGTACCGCCATCTATCAGTGGGGCACCCAGAGTACTCCCCCCGAAAAGGAAAAAAAATGAGTAGCTTTATTTTTTTTATTCTGTCAGCGGCTAGATAGTAATTTACAAGAGGATTCATATTTTCGTGATAATAAGCACATTGAAATTGTGCATACATATCATACAACATTGCAAATTGATTATTATCAATATCAAGACTATGATTATTGTATGGATAATTCTGCGAGTTGAGAAAAAGTTTTACATTGCTAATCTTACAATGATTAAAATGGCTAAAATTGTTCCTATTATGCCCTTTTATAGCAGTTTGAAAGGCTAGGATAATAAAGTGTGGTTTTTCTAACTGGTTTGATGTGTTGACGGTCCATACATGCTGAGTAGTACGTGGAAGTACTGGATATCCATTCAATTCCCAAGTCCAAAAACTCATAGCAATGGGTATATCTTTTTGAATGTAGTTATAAAGTTCTTTTTTCCTTTTGTCTGCAAAACTACATAAGGCATAGCCACTCTATACGAGAAATTGTTAATTTAAAATCATCATATGTAGCTCTATTTTCAGCCATTAATGCCTCATGTATATATAATAGCATTCATATCACTCTTTGATCTTGTGACAATAAGTTGGTATGTTGCAGCCCAGTACCATCTGGTTTTGTTAATTTACCACAAATATGTAGTAAACTTTTGGAAGGTAGCAAACATTAATCTTGATGTCGAATAGAAATCAAGTGGCGCGGTAGCGCCACGAAGGCGAGTTTGAGAAGCAAACGAAGCCGCGGCGACCGTGACACTATTTACTTCTATATTGGTGTTCGGATTTTTCATGATACAGAATAAAATGCTTATTGTTACTGTTCGTAAGATTTTTTGGCTTATTAGTGTGTTTTCTGAGCTAAACTATGATTTCCAACAAAAATATTAGTGAAAAGGCTGCTTATTTTTATAATATGTGAGTATATAATCTACAAATGCTAAAATTACGTTTTTCTTCTTCAGCCCGAAATGTGAAAGGACCGTTAAGTTAGCTGCAAAGCTATATACAGATGAGAATTGGTTTCTCAAGAAAATATAATAATATATTACGATATTTTGAATTAAGAGATTGCCAGTGCATACTCTCGTTCCGGAGCTGTATTAGTAACTAGTTTGCCAGGGTAGCCGATGACAAGGTCTAGGTGGCGCGCTCCGTGGTCTTTTATGTCTAGGGTTAAAATCATTCGAGGAAGATGTCTAGAGGTACAGGGTGGCCGATGACGAGGTCTGGGTAGTTCGCACCGTGGTTTTTGGTGTCTAGGTGTAAATATAATTCGAGGGTGGTGTATATTAAAACAATCAGTGATTTCATCTTAGTAATAAAAATGTTACAAAAAAGCTGTGGTCGAATGGTACTAAAGATGCTTATATTTTATTTTTACGACTTTGAATGTGAAATACTCTAAACAATTTTAAGAAAAGGATTGAAATCTCTAAAAAACATTAACTCTTAAAAAAGTAAAAGGTTAATCGGTTATAAGGTTAATAGTTTAATCGTAATGAAGCAAAGAACTACTCTCAAGATAATTACTACGTAACTTGTCATGTCCGTTTCATTGTACTTGTGTTTGTATGACGTTCTAATATATATAAAAAGAAAATTTAGTTGTTCACCGATAAATAAAATGAAACGGGCATGGCAAGTTACGTAGTAATTATCTTGAGAGTTGTTCTTTGCTTCATTACGATTAAATATAATAAACTTGACTTTGTTTGATTGATCTCAGTTCTTTTCTATCTGTAATTTTGTTGCGGAATATATCAAACTCGCCTAACCTTTTACTTTTTTAAAAGTTAATTTTTTTTGGAGATGAATCTTTCTTCTCTTTCCACTGAGTCCCATACCTAACTTTGATTTTACTTTCATGATGTTTGAAACAGCAAAAGCAGCTGCTTTTTCACGTAAATTAGCGTCACTAGAGGTAACTCGTTGCCACACTTTTTCTGCTAAAACTCTATCAGCAACGTTTCTTGCCTTAATATTGTTAGGATTCTCTGACTAAGCTATATAATGTTCTTTACATGCAGCGTCTAGAGGATTTATTCCACGATCTCCACGTGCTAACCTTTTAGACAGTTTCGTGCCTGGAACACAGTACTGATAATCAGGCAAATGTAATTCTATAGGTAGCTTATTTATTAACTTATTTACAAGACCCGATCCGTTATGGATGATCATCACTCTCGGAAAGTTTTCTGTAAACTGACGTAAAAACTATAAATGCATGCTTTTATACTTCTATTCAGTCAGTTAAATTGATCTTTAAAATAAGATGGATCTGCAACAACAATCACTAAAATTACTAGTGATCAATTTTGATACACTCACTGAATCAAATTCTAAACGTTATTCTAAACGACATGGAAACTTACTCCCGGATAGCATTCGAGCTGTCTTTTGCGGACCATCTAATTGTGGAAAAACAAATGATTTATCATCTCTCATAATAAATTCGAATGGTCTCAAATTTGAAAATATATACGTATATTCAAAGTCTCTAAATCAGTCAAAATATAAATATTCGGAAAGCTTATTGGACCACTAGAAGGTGTACAATACTTGGCAACAATTTACAATTTGTCCCGTTCGCCTTACCTCTCTCCATCCAGACTCCGCGATCGCGTCATCTAACCGAAACGGACAATACTGGTTGGCTTATTTTGCACGATTCGTACCACAACAAAATGGCGAGAAAACGCGATCTCTTTCGTGACAACTTCGTTCGTGATTTAAGCGAACACTCGCGACTCAACAACTCCCTACGTACGACTCTACGACTTTCACACGAAGGACTACTACTTCGACTGCTCCAACTGCTCGGCTCCAGGGTTGACGACGAATTGACCGCTGAGGAAGCTTCATCGCGGCGCGAGACCCTGCGCGTCCCGGAAAAGACGCATTCGGAACGCCCTCTATATATTATTTACGGCGCTTACCTACTCGTACGAATGTTTTTGCGGGCGAGATGCGCGGTGAGGATGCGCAACGGTCAGTTGCGGCCTCGTGGCTATCGCGCGCGGATCTTCTCGTATTCCCGAGGACGACGCGAAGCCTCCTGGTTCCGTCACCAGCAACAGGCACGACGGTTCTTGCCGATATAACAGCGACCCAGGGTTTCGGTTGGGCCGCATTGACGCTATTTCCGCGAGTGATGCTTTTTCTGTCAGTACCGGGGAGCCACCTCTGGCTCCGGCGCTGACGGGTGAGGTTAGGAACCCCAGGCGTACCAGATAACAGTAAATCTAATTCAATGTTGTTGATTCCCTGATGCATTTATCACAAATACATCCGAGAATCAACGGTTCGAAATTATGTGTTGTAATCGCGTGTTTATTAAAAAGTCAGAAAATAGATTTTGAGAAAGCAGTAAATGACCGGTAAAAGGTGTATCACTGAAAATTATAACAAATATAATAAGCCACAACTATATGCGTTGATATTGCGTAGCGTCTGTCGTGACGAGTAAACGCATGCGCAGAAGGTTATAAAATATACGTTAGTGAATTTCTAGTCCAGATTCTACCGAATGATTCTGTCGAGCCGCTAGGATATTGACTGGTTCAACCAGCCAAATCTCTACCAGGGATCGACACTAAACTAACACGAAACTCTCTCTAAACCGAAATCCGTTCGAGTCGCCTCAACTAGGAGTTTTGGCGACACGCCTGACCGCGAAGATGATGTTAAGAGGAGAAAAACCAGTGACTTTTGTTTGAGTGCGTAGATGGAGGTCCAGGAAGTTGGCACCCAAAATTATAAATTTTAACTTTATAATAATTTAGTTTTTTTAAATCGTCTGCGCATTAAAAATTATAAAGAAAAGTAAATTAGAGGCGAGTTTGACAGGAGAGGAGCACAAGGGGACTCGATGTACTAGAGGAGAGGATTTTTACTCTGAGTTTCTGGTTGGTCCTCCCTGCAACGTCACATGCATTAAACGCTCCAAATAAGGCAAGAAGCTGCATCTAGGCCTCCTAATTGGTTAAACACCCACCCGCCGAGGAGACAAAAATCGGAGATCGCCTCTGCTACGAGAGCATAAAAGAGTCCAGCAACAGGTTCTCATGTTCTCAGTCTGCTACAAAAATCGTCGCCACGCGCAAGCTATACCCGGATTCAGTCCGGTATCGCATCTCGGGACTTAAAATCTTCTCGACGGTTTAAAAACTTAGAAAGATTTCAATCGCGCTACACTGACGATATTTTCCATTCTATCGGACTAGCATACTTACGTTGTTGTTTGTCATTCTTGACAAACCGAAATAATTAATAAAACGTTAGATAGTTACGAGCGAGCGTTATTTTCAAGTTGTTTAAAATTGAATAAAATAGGAAAGAACGAAATCGCGAGTGTACTTTAAACCTGGAAACTCCTGATTCCTTGCGAACCAATCCACCCTCACATTCACTCCGCTTTGGAAACTGAATCAAAGCCGCTGAGAGAACGTGCTGGGAGCAGAGCAGATCCGTTGCAGAAATAAAAGAAAAGGTAAGTGATTTACATTTAAATAGACTGCATGCCTCCATTGCGCACTTCTCTCTTTCTTATAATTAGAGACTTAAGTAGCCTCATTCTCGCAATAATGATTTCACGACTAGAGTAACGTCCATTTTAATTAAAATTACCCGAAAAGTAACGAAATCAACATTGAAGAGTTTAAATTAAATTAGTGCGTGTAACGAAAACTAGTGCGGTTTCAAAAGACTGTCTGGCGGCTACTGGAGGCCGTTCTGTTAAACAGATCGCGAAGGTAGTCAGGCACCGACGGCGCTCAGCTTCGCACTTTGAAGCTTGGTCCTCGCCCGTGCTTATAAAAGCAAAATAACCCGTAGAGTTACTGTCCGGTGACGACTTTTAATAGTTTAGGACATAACAATATTAAAGAGAAATCCATTTTGGCGTTCTCTGTTTCTCCAGTTCTCCGTTTCTCCGGTTGTCTGGTCCTCCGGTTTTCCGAGTTCATAATTCCCTATTATATTAAAGAGAAATCTATTTTGGCGTTCTCCGTTTCTTCGGTTCTCTGGTCTTCCGGTTTTCCAAGTTCATAATTCCCTATTATATGAAAGAGAAATACATTTTGGTGTTCTCCGTTTCTTCAGTTCTCTGGTCCTCCGGTTTTCTAAGTTCATAATTCCCTATTATATGAAAGAGAAATACATTTTGGCGTTCTCCGTTTTTTCGGTTCTCTGGTCCTCCGATTTTCCAAGTTCATAATACCCTATTATATTAAAGAGAAATACGCTATTTATTTCTATGTTGGGGTTCGCCTTTTTTATTATAAAGAAATAAATGCGTTTCGTTGTTGTCTCTAATATATTTTGACATATATCATGTTTTATTATGCCAAACTATGATTTTCAACAAAAATATTGATAAAAACAGCTACCTTTGATATAATACACTAGTGTGTCATTCACAAAATGCTCAAATCAAATCAAATCATGTGCTTATTATCACGAAAATATGAATCCTCTTGTAAATTACTATCTAGCCGCTGACAGAATAAAAAAAAATAAAGTTACTCATTTTTTTTTCCTTTTCGGGGGGAGTACTCTGGGTGCCCCACTGATAGATGGCGGTACGTCCGACCGCGGAGATAGAGAGAGAGCAGCACTAGCTGCGAGCGAGCGCTGACACCGCCGTCAGTTCCGTTCTGACCAGAGCACACGCCAGACGGGCTAGAGAGAGAGAGAGAGAGAGAGAGAGAGAGATATCGAAATAAATGGAGACGATGACAGATGCCAGCTTCTGAGACTGTGACAATTCATCCTCGACAGGAGGATACACAATCAAACTCTATGATATTAACGTATAATTGATTACTACTAATGCCTATACAGTAAAGTTTTTAAGTAGTAATTTATGATCGATCGCATCGAGAGCCTTGGCCAGATCAAGGAAAGTAACAATTGTTGATAAATTCCTATCCAAATTATTATACAATACTTCCATAATATAATTAAACGTATCTTTAGAGCCAATATTCTTTCTAAACCTAAATTGATGCTTAGATAAAATATTATTTTTATGGACAAATTCATACAATCCATTGTATATTATTCTTCCCAAAAATTTTCGCAATCTTAGATGTGAATAAAATTGGCCTGTAATTGTTGATGTTATGCTTCTCACCTGCTTTATACACTGGTACGATATCAGCCCTTTTCAATGCATCCGGCCAAATCGCATTTTCAATACACATACTGAAAATATGTGTTAATACCGAGATACAACTTCCAAGAATCTTTAAAGTCTTACTAATTATCTTATCAACACCACCGCTTCTAATTGTTTAAATTCGGCATTATTTGGTTTCACTATATCATCACTCAATTAGCGGTCAATATCACAAAAAAAATTTGTTAATTTTCTTTGCTATCTCTACTTTGTCCGTAATTTCATTATCATTAACCTTTATATAACTTATGGTAATACTGTTTTTCTGCTTTCCCATTTTGCTGTTTATAATTCCCTAAAGTTTTTTAGGATTGTTTGCATTATTTTGAACTAGCTTTGCATCATATTTAATTTTAGCATCTTTGATAATCTTATCTAACATTTTAGCATAGTTTTTGTAATCCAGTTTGAATTGCTCATTAGTAATATCCATCTGCCATAAGTTATATAAAAGTTCTTTGGTGTTACGACTGGTTTTACTATTACTTACTTTAATTATTCCATCAGTAATCCAGTTCTTCCTACCCTGCAGTTTATTTTTACTTTTTTTTCGATTTAGCTTGTTCAATACACAGTTCTTATCTATTTAATTATTTATAACTATATTTGGATCTTGCAGTGACAATATTTCAGTCCAGTTAATAATAGCCGCGATATTGCTTCCTCCTAGAGGAAGCTTTGTAATAATAAAATTTTGAGTTTCGTCAAATCCTCTAGAAAATACTTTTTGGTGTGTTAGAAGTTCAAATCAAGCGTTTTTAGAAAATGTCCGTATGGATGTGTGTGTTTTTTTCTCTCGGAGAGAGCGGTATTGGGGAAAATCTTAGAAAGACCATAGCATGACCTTGTTTATGGGGTAGTCGGAACAGCCCTATCCCCAATGTCAGCCGTGTGTCGGATTCACGCCGACTAAACCCATCCCCTTACGGCCAGGTGCCATTCAGCCATCGTCTTCTTTCTTGCAGCATCCCAGATCTCTTTCTGGCTTTTGTCATTCGATCGTCTCCTGCCTTCGAATACGTCCTTTCTTTTCAACGCTAAAAGGTCGATAGGTGGCATGCCTGCTATAATGCAGACAGCATCGTCCGATACCGTACGATAAGTGGACGCCACTCTTAGTGCACTTCGCCTATTCACGGTAGTATAGTGTATACAATTTCACTCGCATCGCTTCTGCCCATACTGGGGCTCCGTTTAGCATGATCGATGTGGTTACACTAGCTAAGAGTAACCTGCGCTTCTGAGTTGACCCTCCTACATTTGGCATCAATCGTGATAGAGCAGCGCCAACTTTTGCTGCTTTATCACTGACTACTTCCAGATACTGTTTAAAACGTAGTCTTGCATCGATGGTGATGGTCAAGTATTTAATAGTTGGTTGAGAAACGATCTCATGTCCATCCACCGTCAGTGTGATTTCCTCCATCTTCTTCCTACTGGAAATGAGAATTACTTCCGTTTTTTGACTGGCTAATTCCAGACCCGTCTCTGTTAGCCATTCGTGAATTATACGGATTGACTCTTCAGCTATGCCTGTCACCTCTTCTACTAACTTTATAGGTCTTGGTACCGCCCTTAGTGTCATATAATAAGATTCTGTCCTTCAAGTAGTCGGACATCATCCTTCTTATATATAAGGGCACATCCTGCTTCCGGAGTGCCTTGTGTATTTTACTCCATCTGGCCGAATTGAATGCATTTTTGACATCCAATATAACTATAGCGCAATACTTCTTTTTTCCTCCCTTCTATATTTTTCCCTCCAGTGCTGTTTGTGCAGTGTCAATCACTAGACTAACTGCGTCTAGAGTTGAACGCTTTTTTCTGAAGCCATATTGATGTTCCGCTAATCCACCTTTTTCTTCTATAAAATGATCCATTCTGACGCAGATAATGCGTTCCAGGATCTTGCCTGGGGTATCCAGCATGCAGAACGGTCTGTATGATGAGGACTCCTGGGGTGGTTTCTTTCCCTGTGGTAGAAGCACGAGACGCTATTTCTTCTAGTTTGTGTGGAATATTCCCTCTTCTAGACATGCATTGTACACGTCTACGAAGACCTCTGGATGAGCATGGATGGCATGTTTCAATGCAATATTGGGAATACCATCCGGCTCTGGGGCCTCGTTGTTTCCTACCCTTCTGCAGGTGGCTAACAATTCCTTAATCGTGATCGTTGTACAATCTCTTCATTCGCACCTCTTTCGATGACACTTGGCTCTTCCAGTTGCCTGGGAAACCGTGTGGTCACTACCCAACGTAATAGTTCCGGGCATTTTGGAGGGGGTGCGTAGATTCCTTTAATCTTCTTCATTACTATTTTGTAAGATCGACCCCAAGGGTCCTGTTCGACCTCATCCTGTAGTTCTTTAAGGCACCGTCGCTTGTTTTCGCGGATTATCTTCTTAAGCTTCCTCTTAGCGTCCTTCATTTCTTGTCCGCGGGCATCTACTATTTCCTGGCCTCTTCCGGTTTTATAGTATTTCTTTCTTGCCCATTATTCTCTTCTTCTGGTCCGGTGACACTCGCTGCGCGCACTCTCAACCTCTTTGTCACACGAATATACTGGTGGTCGTCCACAATTGGGCACTCTTCTCGGCATGGCCGCGTCACAGGCTTGTGTGATATTACCCATCTCCTGTTTCGCCTTGCTATTCGCCGTCCCCGAGAGTTGCAATTCTTCCAGTGCCAGTAGGAACATCTCCTTATCATAATCCATCGTTTTCCAACCGACTCTGTTGGTCCTTTTACTCGCGCTGGGTCTCTGCTCTGATTTTCTTACGTCTATTATTATGGCCTGGTAATCACTATTTGTGTAGTGTTCACTTACGGTCCACTTGTCAATTGAGCCAATAAGGCAACTACTAATAAAGGTCAGGTCTACAATAGATCCTGCGTATCCTCTTCTAAAGGTGTTAGTGCTACCCTGATTAACTAACACCAAGTCCAGGAGAGCAGATGCTTCTAGCAGTACTCGTCCTCTTTGGTTAGTCCTTTGACTGCGCCACGCTACTCGCCCATGCGTTAAAATCGCCTGCGATAATTTCTGGCTTTCTTCCCGCAATATACTGCACGAGTGCCGCTCGAACTGTTCGATCGGTGCGTTATGCGAAGCATAGCAGCTGTATACGTGTATTCCTGCTATCTTTGCACGGACAAATCCTTCCTCGCTGGTCAACATTTTTTCCTGGAATGCCACGTTCCCACATGTCCAGATCGCTGCTCTGCCAGTGTCGTCTGTTTCCCACGATGTCTCGTCCAGAACCCTGTATGGTCCACATATAATGGCTACGTCGACCTCCGTCTCATGAACGTACTGGTTAAGTAAATCCTGCGCTGTCTCGCAGTGATTCAAGTTCAACTGCACTATCTTCATTATCTTCGTTTCTTCAACTTCTCTACTGCCGCTCGGTATACTGGGCATGTGTAGCTACCAGCCGCATGGTCACTTTTCTCTGTTGCTCCTCTTTCTTGGCAGAGAACGCAGCTCGGTTTGTTATTACAATCTCTTGCATTATGTCCTTCAGCTCCACACTTGTAACGGTGGTTAATTCGATCCTGTGTTACTGTGCAGTTTTTGCCGATATGTCCAAATCCTAGACATTTATAGCAGCGAAGTGGACGTGCATTCCGCTTTATCTCTCGTATTCTGCATACTATCCAGCCTATCCTGATTTTCTGCTTTGCGATCATCTGATGAGCTATTTTTGCTGGCATTTGTATGACCATCGTCTGCGTATTGCCATATGCCTTGCGCACAGACTTTACTGCCGTTTCCTCCACTGCATTTGAGCCGTTATCTTAAAACTCACTCCGTAGCGCTTCCACGATGTCTTCCTTAGTGGTTAGAACATCAAGATCCTTTACTTCAAAGACCTTGTAGGGTTCTTACGGTGACAGCCTCTTCTAGCACTTCTTGCACCGCTTGTCGAAGTTCCGTTGATTCCCTTCCGATGTGCGTTGGATTTCCAAAAGTAGGTCACCAACCGCCGTTTTGCGTATCCTATTTACGCTATCTCCTAGCATCTTTAGTTTTTGGTCTGCTTTCATCTTTCGCAAGTTATCAGCGTAGGACTTTTCGTCGGTAGCTTTTATGATTAGAGCCTCCGGTCGGGTTGGTCTTGCCCTTGGCGGCTTAGATTTTCTAGTGCCTTTCTGATCTACACAGCATTGTTAATCTCATCGTCTTCTTTTTTCCTTTTCCTTCTTTTTCTTCCTTGTTTCCATCCTCTGCCAGGGTGGTAATGTTCCTGTTGTGGGCAGTGGGCACTGAGTAGTGCTGGAGGTCAGCGAGGTCCGTGAGCTATTTGACATCATGAGTCCAAAGCTAGACTTGGTCTTGCTCAACGCTTCTCTTACGCTGATGAGCCGTTTCCAGAAAGACATGACCTTCCTCATGTCATCCTTAACACTCTTGTGAACGTTTTTGGCTGGACCTATTACAGCATCCATCTTGTCCAGATGGTTCTGAATCTTGTCCACCAACTCTGCTTCCGTACGATCTGCTGTCTGAATTTTAGACCATACCTCGTGCATTCCCCTGTTTATGACTCCATCACATCCTGATGCGTCACTTGAAGCTAATCTTCCTTTGAGGGCCGAGTGACCTACTTCTATAACCTCCTGTCTTGTTTAAGTTAATTGGCTCCCTCCAACATCCATGGAGCCTGGTGCGTCAGCCACCAGGGCTTTTACCCGATCGGAACGAACGTCGGGAGTGGGCTGTAAAGCTTGACCCGCTTGGGGCAGTATTTTAATTAACTCACTGTCCATGATTGATTTATATTCAGAGTTTCTTCCCCTATTCTATATCCTAGAAAGGAGCCCTTTAACACGGTGCTGTCATCCGGGCCAGATGAGCCTTGGTTATTTTAACGAGGTTGCTACTTCTCCCCCTTCTCCTTCCCTACCTCTTGTGTGGTGGGGCCCCGGGCTTGGGACTGGAGTAGCGGAGTTGTGTGTGTGTGGATGTGTGTGTATGTGTATGTATACCGTGCGATGCTGTGTCTCCCAACACAGGTGTGCAACACCTAGAGCCTCGCATGCGCTAGGATTTTTCTTTAACGTAGGATTTGGCGCGATCGTCACGTTTGGGAGAACGCTAGGGAGAAGGGAAAATAATCACACAATGATTAACAGTTTATTGCACTTGTATTTCGCCCAGCCCTTCCCTACAACGCGGTGGCAATGATGCCTCCCGCGCACAATGTAGCCATACAGGGCTTATTTTGGCGCGCTCACACAGGAACCGCACTCGTGCAGCAGACGGCAGGCCTCAGGCCCAGTTCCAGTCTGTTGACGGCTCTCTTTCTCTCTCTCTCTCTCTCTCTCTCTCTCTCTCTCTTTCTCTCTCTCTCTCTCTCTCTGATGCGCGCGCGGACTATGCCTCTCGCTTGTGGCAAGCCCAACCTGCTGCTGCCGTGCAGCTAAGGTTTTCTCGCTCACGCTATCTCGCACACACGCGCGTCTCCTCGCACTGCTCTTTCTCTCTCTCTCTCTCTCTCTGGTGAGTCGCTTTGACAGCTTTTCTGCTCCTACTTTCGCACTGCTTTTCTGCCGCTTCTTGCCTTCGGGCCCTCTTTTGTTGTAGATTGTTGCACGCTCTTTTTTGCAACCTTTACGACGACATATAAATCGCTGAAGGTTGCAACTTATTTTCAACATCTTTTATGCACAAACTTTCTGCACGGCTTCTAACCTCAAAATCTACTCGGCTCGGCTTGGCTTGGTTTCCTGCTCGCACGGCGTCTCTCTCCGCTCCTAATCAACATCGAGGAGACATCTACTGCATCGAGGGAGAACTTCTAAGGCGTCTGCACATTGTTTGAGGTCGGTGCTTTCTCGCTCTTTACACTAACGCCCCATCTAGCCGTAAGAGTTTTAACAACGACTCTACCACTCCGTCGATAACTCAACATCACATCACGAATTTCTGCTCTACCGACTGCCAGTAAGTTATCGACGAAAATGAGTGAAAACGGCGAAAAGAGCGGGGAAGTGCCTTTTCGGCAATGCGGCAGCTGTAAGCAGCCTATTCAGCACAAGGAGCCGAAAAGGTGTGCTTTTTGCAAGCTCCATTACCACGTCAAATGTCTGAACACCATCAACATCAAGACAGTCGTGGTAAACGATAGGCAGTTTATAGCCTGTCCTCCCTGTGCAGACGCCAAGGGTGCCAAAGCGGGGCCCAGGTCAACATCGGCGGCGGGGGTGACTGCGACAACAGCGGCTAAGACCACCCCAAAACAACCGGGGATGAAGAAGACGAGATCGGCACCACCATCAGCCAGCACTTCACGAAGTACTTCACCAACTCGCTCACCACCAACCATCGAAGCCACATTGGAGGACATTCGTGAAGCTCTCGATGACATCCGCAATGCTCATGCGGAAGCCATCCAGACACAAAACATCGTGTCGGAGAGGATCTCGAGAATTGAACAGCGTCTTAGCCCGCTGGAGAAGCGCCTAAAGGCCCTCGATGAGCTGCCTGCACTCAAGACTCGCATACTTAATGCTGAGTCCACCATCACCGAGTTGCAGGCGCAAGTCCAAGATCTCTCATCGAGGAGCCCAGCATTGCAGCAGGACAACAACAACAACAGCAACAACAGCAGCAGCGCTGCGGAAATTAGCAGCCTCCGCAGTGAGCTGGCTGAGGTCAAACGACGGCAGGAGCAGACCTCAAATAGTGTTGTTGTTATCACGGGCTTGCACTATACCCGTGAGACCTCGCTGCATCTTCTCGCGTTTGCAGTCATAAACGCACTTGACCCTACGGTCCTGCGGAGAGATATTGCATCCGTCAGGGTCATGGGTAGGCTCGATGCACCCCGGAACACCGCCAGGAGTGACGGCAGATTGCCACCACTGGCCGTCACCCTCTCGTCGAGTGCACTAGCACGAGCAATCGTTGTTGCCAAAGCTCGTAAACGCAAGCTCCACACCAACGAGCTGGACGCAACCGTGATGGAGGAGGCCAAAGCTCTGAGCCCTGACCACCAAGGGCTCATAAACATCAATGAGCTACTCCCCACCGATGTCCACAAGCTGCGTTCACGGGCTAGGCTGGAAGCCAAGAGGAGGCAGGGCTGCCGAACGTTCGTCAGGGACGGGAGACTGTTCGTCCGCTGCAACGATGACAACGAGCGTGCCACCGTCATTACCACCGACGCCGAGCTGGATAATTTTTTAGCTCGGATCCCGCTCGCCGTAAACATCACACCACAATGAAGTTGCCACACATACATTTCATCCCACCACGTCCGCCATCAAGCTCATCCGCCGTGTCTTCATCGGGTTCTGAGGTATCTCTGTCTGAAGGTCTAAGGGTCTGTCATTTTAATGCGAACTCTCTCACGGGTCACATTGAGATGATCAGGCTCTTTTTATCCACTCGCTCTTTATTTCACGTAATAGCTGTTACTGAGACCTGGCTAAGCGAGAAGGTGACATCCATCCCTTCGCTGGATGATTACCTGCTCTACAGACGAGACAGAAACAGAAACGGTGGAGGTGTGGCCCTCTATATACACAAATCTCTGACGTTTAGTGTTATTTCAACATCCGACGGTGAATGGTCCGGCAAGCCAGGCAAGCCTGAATACCTCTTCTGTGAGATATCGGCCAAGGGAGTTTCTCCCATCTTCGTGGGGGTTGTGTATCGTCCACCTCATGCTCCTTTTTTCCAAGGCTCTAACTTTATTAACGAACTAACAACTCACATGCACAACTACTCCACGAAGGTTATAATGGGGGACTTTAACTCTGACCAACTATCCTCATCTGAAGATGCCAATTTCATCAGGGCCTTCATTGATGAGAACTCCCTTTCGTCCGTTCCCTATGGTGCCACACATCATAAACAGGGTTCTGACACCTGGCTTGATCTGTGCCTAATCGACGAGCAGGATCGCCTGCAGTCATACTGGAAGACAGACGCACCTTTCATCAACGGACACGACCTTATCACGGCCACTCTCGACGTACAGATTCCACGCTACGTACCAAATACATACTCATACAGAAACTTTAAAGGAATCAGCGCTGAGAAGCTGAGAGACTTTCTTAGCGACTGTGACTGGTCATCTCTCACCACCTCATCACTTGACGAATGCATATCTTTACTCAACGCTAACCTCACTAACGCCATCAACCACCTCGCTCCATTGCGGACTGTGACTCCAGGACGACAACGTCACCCGTGGTACACTGCGGCTCTTCGTGGCCTTGTATCCGAGAGCAATAGACTTTACAGGCGTTTCAGGGACTCCAGGCTCGAATCAGATCGACGCGCTTACAGATTAGCTAGAGACTATGCTCACAAACAAGTCGAGGAGGCCAGGCTGAATTATTACTATTCACGCCTGTCCACCTTGACTGATATTGCTGAGATCTGAGAAAGAGCTGGAGAAACTTGGAATTTCTGCCACCAAGGCCCCCTTACCATCTAGATTCACCACAGATGAACTCAACACGCATTTCAGCGCGATCTCAAACGATCCGCTGGCTCCTGCTGTTGAGGATTATCTTGTTACCCTGGAAAGTCTTGACCTCCCGGAACATTTCGAATTCAAACCTATAACGGAATCGGACGTGTTGGCTGCGGTATCGTACTTTGACACTCAGGCCAGGGGGAGCGACGGCATCCCACAGGTTGTCATCTCAAAAGCTTTGCCGGTTCTTGCTCCCTTACTAAGTCATATTTTCAACCTGTCCCTTAGCGAACCCTGCTTCCCATCTGCCTGGAAAATGTCACTTGTGCGCGCACTCAACAAAGTCAGCTCACCAACAGCCCTGACTGATTACCGTCCGATTTCACTTCTTTGCTTTCTCTCCAAGGCTCTGGAGTGGCTAGTGCATAGGCAAGTCTCAGAATACCTTGAATCAAGGCTATTACTAGATAACCTTCAAACAGGCTTCCGCACTGGTCACAGCACTCAGTCTGGCCTAATTAAGCTAACTGATGATGCCAGAGCTGGGATAAACAAAAAGAAAGTAACACTACTCCTTCTCTTTGACTTTAGCAAGGCGTTTGACACTGTGTGTCACGTTAGGCTCCTGAGAAAGCTATCCACCTTCGGCTTCTCAAAGCAAGTCATCCGCTGGTTTGCCTCCTACCTCTCTGGTAGAGAGCAGGCCGTCGTTGGTGACAATAACGAACGTTCTTCTCCTCGGCGTCTCAACATCGGCGTTCCGCAGGGGTCCATTCTGGGTCCACTGCTGTTTGCATTGTACATCAATGACATCGGTTTCTGCCTTGATACCGATGTTTTCCATCTCATCTACGCAGATGACTTGCAAATTTACAGTCAATGCCACCTCGAAGAGCTCAATTCTTTATCAAACAAGATGAGTGCCAATGCTGAGAGGATTACTGGTTGGGCTGAACAGAATAAGCTAAAACTTAATGTTGCTAAAACTAAAGCAATTGTCCTGGGCTCTCCCTACTACATAAACGCATTACCCTCAACAGCTAACACTTTCATTAACATAGGGGGTGCCCAGGTCAGCTTTGAATCTTCCGTGCGTAATCTGGGATTGGTGCTCGACTCTAAGCTTACGTGGAGGGAGCATATTACACAAGTGTGTAAGCGTGCTCACACACTAATGTACAGGCTTTACTTTTTCAGGAAAAGCACCAATCTCAGGTTGCGCAAGCACTTAGTGCAGGCCCTCCTGTTTCCTCTTATAGACTACTGTTCCCTCGTATACTGTGACCTGACGCAGGAACTCGACCTAAAACTTCAGAGGCTCGTGAATACAGGAATTCGGTACATCTATGGTGTAAGAAGAGATGAGCACATTTCCCCATACAGGCGGGAGTTGCAGTGGCTAACCACTGCCGGACGCAGGAAGTATTTCACTGTTTGTTTCCTAAGAAAAATGTTTAACACAGCCGTACCATCATACGTACTGGGATACTTTGACTTCCGCGTGACACTTCGGCCTGTTAGGGGGGAGGTGATACCTCTGGATATTCCGACATTCGCGACGGAGACGCTGAGGAACTCGTTTCATATCAGCGCCTCATACCTATGGAACAACCTGCCATCTCACATTCGTAACACTACATCTGTCTCAGGTTTCAAGAGACTAGCTAAAGAGCACTTTCTTGAGCTTGAAAACACAAACACTTGAACTCGCTTGTACACATTCACTCAAACGCACACACACACACGCCTGTACACACTCACGCAAACGCACACACTCACACACTCTCGCTTGACCCATCTTCACATTATCATACTTTCACAATACACTCTTTTTTGCTGTACTACTATTGCTGCTGTATACAATTTATCGTACAACATATTGTACGTCAAATAAATCTAATCTAATCTAATCTAATCTAATCCCTCTCTCTATCTCTCTCTCTCTCTCTCTCTCTCTCTCTCTCTCTCGCTCTCTCTATCGCGTGCGCTGGCTAGACGCCTCGCGCAGAAGACGTCTAGGTGTGCTCCCGCACTGCACACCGACACTCGTCTTCGCTCTCTGTCTCTCTTACATACACACGCAGCCGTACGCTCCCGCTCAGCGTATCCTCGTTCACGAGTGTGCCCGCACCACACTCTTCTCACTCTCGTATTCTCTCTCTCTCTCTCTTTTTCTCTCGGCTCTCTCTCTCTCTCTCTCTCTCTCTCTCTTGGCTCATTTACGGCTCTCTCTCTCTCTCTCTCGCTTCTCTCGAGGCTTCCGGTGGACGTCCGTCGGTGCTCCCGTCGTTGCCTCCTGGACTCCTCCCGGACCTGGTGGCGGCTGGCGGCTTCGGCTCTCCCACGCCGATGTTGCTGGCTGCTCTGGTCCTCTGCAACGTCGCAACCGTAATATTTCGTAATATCTCCGTCAATGTCAATAAATTTGACATGCATATCTATTTTTGGATTCTAAATTCGGGAAAAACAGTTATTCTTTATTTTCTCAACTATTTTTTTTTCATGGCCATTTTTTGATTTTTGAAAAACACCATTTTGAAAGAGAATAAAATTACCTACTTTTCCTCGTTTGGTCCTCGAAATCGACCGCTTTGTTCGGCAGATAAAATGAAAAAGGTGATTTTTTTTAAAAATTCATATCTCTGAAACTAAACATCATAACCTCACGAAAAAAAATCATGTCGATGGGTCATGTGTTAAACTATATTCCATTGAAATGTCAAGTGATTTGACAACTTATTTTTTCAGTAATAAATCGAAAACTGAGAGAGAGAGAGAGATGTCAGCGGGCTGGACCTGGGCCTGAGCCTGAGGCCTGCCGTCTGCTGCGCGAGCGCGGCTCGTGTGTGAGCGTGCCAGCATAAGCCCTGCGTTGCTAAATTGTGCGCGGGAGGCACTACAGCCACCGCGTTGTAGGGAAGAGCTTGGCGAAATACAAAGTGCAATAAACTATAACCATTGTGAAGTGATTATTTTCTCCTCTTCCTAGCGTTCTCCCAAACGTAACGATCGCGCTAAATCCTACGTGTAAGAAATCATAGTGCATGCGAGGCTCTAGGTGTTGCGCACTTGTCTTAGGAGGCACAGCGTCGCATAGATTTTAACGTTTCTGCGTGTGTAGATTAGGTGTTTGAAACTTGTAACAGCACAAATAGTTCAGGTAGTAAGACATTGGATTGTCTAGTGAAGGACAGAGGTTCAAGTCTTGGTCAGGGAAATTTGTTTTCTATTTTATTGCGAATTATTTATGTGAATTATCAATATCGACAACTATTTTATAATTATTTAGATGGAAAATAAACAATTTATTTCAATATAAACAAAAATTTACCGAGTGATTTCTAACGTGATATATCACGTGATCAATCACGTGATATATCACGTGAGAAATTGAGTGATTTATCACGCGAATAATCATGTGATAAATCACGTGGTTTTTTCACCAGGGATATCTACCACATTGAAACATGATTGAAACGGTCACTCTTCTCGGTCCGTAGCGCGTATGAGATTTTAAATTTTAGAGAAGAGCAATAATCACTTAGTGATCTACGTCCGAATTTTGACAACATATCATAAATAGGAAAGTTATTATATATAGTAGTGTATTATTATCATATAAGACAGATCCGGGATACCAGGTAGTGGAAATTTATTTCAATAATAAAAGTTTTTATAACAAAATAAATATATTCAAATTATATTTAAGGATAAGAATATTGCATTATTTGTTGCATATATTCTGTGTCACAAAATATATGAATAAATCCGCTTCGATTTTCACAAATAAGATTTTAAGTAGATACGCTTGAATTTGCGTTATCTGCTTTAGTTCGAAATTTGTATAAGTGTTTGACAAGTCTTTAAATTTATGACAAATGTAGGACTGATACGCTTTAAGATACGATATCGTGCCTGACTCGAAATTTTATAAGTATAGAAACGTTTTAAATAATTTTAAGTCGTTTATCGAGCTGCTCTTGAGAAGAGACTAGGCGCTTAAGTTGCGCTGGAGCTAGTGAGCTAATACGGGTTGTGCGGGTCCTTTTCTAGACCACGGAGAGAGCGGGAATCGAGCCGCCGGAAAAACTATCACATTCATACTTGCACACACTCATTCACACCTATATACAAAAATCATTTACACACTTATAATATAATGCGCACGCCGCGCTGCCGCTCGCTCTCTACTCCTACTCTCATTATAATTGTGCCGCTGCGCTCGCCACTCGCCACCTCACAAACTCCTTTTAAGTTTTCTTTTAAGACAGCTTCAGTTAGTTCAACATTATCACTATTTACACAATTAATGACTGGTTCTTCATTTTTATTATAATACTTATTTTTAGTTTGGATCTTTTTTTCAAGCGTTTTAAACACTTTATAATCTTTTTTTTCATATCTATAGACTCATTGCCCATGTTATTCACTGTTAGTCGGATTTTCTCATTTTAGACGATGTTTACCCTATTTTAAATTGCTCTTAGTTATCGTACCCTATTTTAAATTATCTAAAATGAGAAAATTTGACGAAAATTTGAAAATTCTGAAAATATTAAGTTATAATTTTTTTTTTTAAGGTATATCACTGAAAATTATAACAAATATAATAATACACTAATAATGTCGTGACGAGTAAACGCATGCGCAGAAGGTTATAAAATATACGTTAGTGAATTTCTAGTCCAGATTCTACCGAATGATTCAACCGAGCCGCTAGGATATTGACTGGTTCAACCAGCCAAATCTCTACCAGGGATCGACACTAAACTAACACGAAACTCTCTCTAAACCGAAACCCGTTCGAGTCGCCTCAACTAGGAGTTTTGACGACACGCCTGACCGCAAAGAAGATGTTGAAATGAAAAATTTTGTAATTTAAAAAATTGTTATGAGATTTAATATTAATTGTTTTCTTCTAATTTAAGTTTTCAATAAAAAATTTTTAAATTTCAAAAATTTTCAAAAATTGTTTGGCAACTTTGAAAATATTGGAATTTTATTAATTTTAACCAAATTAACTATTTGTTTATCTTCAAAACAATTAGATTTTTTCATGTGGAAAAGATCTGAAATGTACTAGTCTTCGCGGCAAATCTGAACCGTACTAGTCTTCGTAGCAAATCTGTACCGTACTACTCTTTGTAGGGACCGACGATATGGTGTACGAAGAATGCGTAACGATAAACTCAAAATCGGTGATAGTTTCATAGATTTTGATGATAATTTCATTACAATTGGTCAAAAAAAGTATAAAAAGAGGCCTGGCCTCATTCAATTGTTGTTCATGAAAAATCCTGATCAAAGTTTAATTACGACTGAGGATATGATAGATTATGCTGAAATTTTAAATGATAGCAATGCACATAGAAAATATTATCTTCCACATGAATTTGTCCGTGTGCAAGACAGTAAAAAGTATACTAATTACATAAGCAAGTCTATCAAGGAAGCCAAGCTTAAAAAAGGTAAAGGCTTATCATCCATATCGTATAAAATTGCTCATAAAAACTCATGTACCCGGCTGAAAATAATCATACGATAATCATATGAGTCGTCAACATAAGGAAGCTAAATTCAAAGTAAATGATAGAGTTCGAGTTACTGAAAGTAAGAAAATGTTTGAAAAAGGATATACACCTAACTGGTCAACTGAAATCTTTACTGTATATAAATTATAAAGTATCAAATACTGTTCCACGGACTAATCATTTGAAGGATTATCAAGATAAACCCATAGCAGGTGGATTCTATGAAGAAGAACTTCTCAAGACTAGATATCCAGATATTTACTTAGTTAAAAAAGTTTTAAAGAAACGTGGAAATAAATTATATGTTAAATGGCTTGGTTTTGATAATTCTCATAATAGTTGGATAAACTAAATGACATCCCTGGTAGAAAATCACCCATTTAAAATGGCCGTAAAGGCAAAAACTGGCTATGTAAAATGTGAAAAAACTGGACATTTTAAATTTCCTAAGAGTAGCGATATCTTGGGCACTTTTTATGGCTGAGAATTATATTTCATGAAAATATCATTAAATCAATTAATTTTTCGGATGTAAAATACAAAATTATTAATGTTTAGGCGTAAGCCGATTAATTTGAATAATTCAAACATATGGCGAAGCCCGCACGGCTTGTGTGGAACAACGTCTGCGTGCATGGAGAAAAAAAGCGTTGAGGCTACTCAAAACTTCATTAGAATCTACTTGACGACTTAGGTAAAGAAAATCCTGCGCGGTAGACACTCATCGAATGCGCAGAAGAGCCCAAACTCGTCTAGCCCCGCCTACCGCCACTGCTGCGCTTCCCCCACTTTTCTCGCTCGGAAATTTTGTGCTGTGCGAGTCTATTCTCGCACATTTTTTACCCAAGTAGATCCTACTGAAGTCGCTTCGGTAGATTCAACATTTTTTTTTCTCCGTGTGACTCAGTCGGCTAAGGCGTACGGCCGTACTTATTTGGCCTCGTGCAGGGTGTGGGTTCAAGTCTTCGGTCAGACAGAATTTTTTCTGATGCAAAAAATTATTCTATACTTTCCTTTAAACTAAAAACTCCAATTCAAGCCTGCTAGATACCATTTTCCAATTATAACCTCAAACTGTGATAAACACGTGTAACCCAGCTGTATTACTCGACCAACTATAATGGGCAGTTTGTACTTAAGAACAAGGTAAGCAGATTGAATCCAAGAACTGCCCATTAAGCTGGAGAAAAAGCCTTACATTCTGCCTACGAAATGGCAAAGAAAACTGCCTAGTTCTTAGATTCCATTCCCAGAACTGGCCATTAAATGGGTTACCGATTCTACCAGGGATGTAACCATAGATATAAGTAAAGTAAAAAAACATCAATTATAATTTTCTTGTTTATTTATTTATTTTTATACCTATTTCCTTACATTTTCTGAAGAGTACTGGAACAATAATTGCATGTGTTTTTTCAATCCTCATTTTGAAACGTTCTCGATTATGGGCAGCTTGTTCCCACTCTCCACAACAAGCCTCATGATAGGCAAATTTCCATGCATAAATCTGATGAACTGATGACTTTACTTCTCACGCTTCTGCAATTAAAGATTATGTATGTTTAAAAAACTAGGAAATAATAATTATACTGATCTGATAAATAATCATACTTACGTACCCTTCATCGTATAATGGCCCCGTGCTAAAGTCTGTATATTATCGTCTTGAATGCGCCTTTTATCGTCGTACGAACTGAGAGCGATTTTTTTCTGTCTTATGGTTTTCACATTGTGCAGTCGTGAACGTATAACGTGCTGTTTTCGATGTTTAATGCATGTGTTTCGAAGACAATCCACATAATCGTCGAATTTAATGCTCTTTTTTACAACGGAACCCTTAATTCCCTTGGAGTGGCATACATTTTGCTTCTCAAGCCAACAAACTCAGTAAGAATCTTGCCATTGCACTCGTCCTTCAAAAGACCAACAATTTTTTTTATTCACACGAGGTATGTTAAATATATTGTCAGCTGGATAATCTGATGTATCAAACCTATGTATGTTTGATTTCATGTCTTCATAAAAATTATTGCACTTTATAGCGTATATAAAAATCTCGGTGTCAGTGTACAGAAGTTTACAATTGTCTTTATACATTTTTCGCATATAATTGTAATGAAAATCGTACATAAGTCTTTTAGAAAGCTCTTAGACTACAAGTCCCGCGTAAATAGGTTTATTAATTATAACTTCAGTCTTGCGAAGCTGAATAGCGACCAAATTTTTATTAAACATAGGACCGGCTATGAAAATTTGGGTATGATATATATGCCTGGGCTCCATATCTTCCATCCCATTTTGTCAGAAGCTTTACTCTTTTCCGCATATTTTCCATCGTCTTTCCATATACTGCATTATTCATTAATTTGAAAAAAATTTTCAAATTCATTTTTAGCTTGTGCTTTCATAGACCTATTTAAGTCTATGTAGGACTTTAACCATGGAGATTGCTTGAATTTTAAAACTCATCTATTTTACTCAGACGAAGGCCATGAGCAATGACTTGTTTCAAAACTCTATAATCGATGACATTTCTTATGCTGAAGTGTAGCCAATCGTTTTTTTTGCTTAGATCCAGGAGTTAGATGCTCTGGACAGAAGGGTAAATCATTGTGCTCATCGTGCAATTCATAAGGATACTCTAAATCCACTTCTAAAATATAGCCATTTGGAGCATTATCTCCCTGGCGAGAAAAATCACGTGATTTATCACACGATCAATCATGTGATCAGTCACTTAATTTCTCACATGATTTATCACGTGATTTCTCACCTGATTATTTGGCGTGATATCTTACGTGAGAAGTCACGTTAAAAATCACGTCAGAAATCACTCATAAAATTGAATTATTTCTTTTAATTAAAATAAATTATTTTATTTTTACTAAACAATTATGTAAAATAGATTTGTTAATAATCCAAATAAATTGACCGCAAAAAAATTTAAAAAAAAACGTTGCCCTAACCGAGGATCGAACCCCGGTCCTCAACTTCCCAATCCGTTATCTTACCGCCTGAGCTATTTGTGCTGTTGTAAGTATTGAAATTCTATACTGTTTTTACCTAAAAATATGTTTGATTTATGATTTTGTACAATTTACACGTATACTTCAAGATAAAAATTGAAAAGATTTAAAATATTTTCGAAGTTAAGATTGATATTTATAATCTAAATTTGATATTACCATTATATTATTTAACATAGAAGAATTATTCTAATTTATAAAGATGAAAACGCAAAATAAACTTATGTTTAATTGTAAAATTAGATTCTTTCATTTTATTAATGAAATTATTCTGCTGCAACGCCGGTACCCTAAGCGGGTCTTGGGCGTAGTCGTCCAGAGCGGACGGGTGGGTGCCTATCACCACTACACAGCGCGTCCTCAGGTTGCGGATAGAGGAACGGCCCCTGAGAAGGAGGTTAACTGCGAATAAATCGAATAAGCAGCCGCGGACAGCCGATAGGCCCGGGCGTCGGTGTGATGAGCCCACACTGGCGAACGCATTCATCTAGAAACACTACGCAAGCACCACCACAACAACGAACACTCAACAATATTTCCTATTTTCACTTTCTCTTTCTACCTCACTATGACTATATTCTATCTCTTTTAGCACACATTACAAAAATCCTACTGTCGTGGAGAATGCGGGAGCGATGACAACTGCCCCGAAAGGGGATGTGTAGAATGATTCGCCACCTGGTCTTACGCGGTAACGAAGCCAGCGAAGGCGCGCTGCCTTGCACGGGGGCGTTAGGATACGAGAATGATTCCGTAGTGTGTCCGATGATGAGTTGGCTCCGATCTCATCAAAGTCGGAAAGCTCTCATACTTAGTTCTAGAGAGGTATGGGGGTTATCACCTCTAGAACGGTTGACTCACCTGCGATCGGAACAGGATCCAAAACGCGCGGGTTTAACTTACTATCATGGCTCAAAAAAAAAACCAAACCAAACCAAAACCAATAGGGACTTAAAGGTGGGAACGTGGAATGTGCGCAGTTTATACAGAGCAGGCGCGTACCAGGAAATCTTAAAAGAAGCTGGCGAGCGCGAATTAGATTTAGTAGCAATACAAGAAACTCGGTGGCAAGATAGCGGGATTTTAGCAAAAGATAACTTCACCTTTATATTCGGGGGCGCGAGCGGACACTCCTTAGGTACCGGATTTCTGGTTAGCAAAAGAATTATACACGCTGTTAAAAGTTTCAAATTCGTGAACGACAGACTCTCGTATATCATCATCGAAGGAGCGTGGTACAATTACGTGGTTATTAACGTACATTGTCCTACGGAGGACAAAGAGGAAGAGGTAAAGGATCTTTATTACGAAGCTTTAGAACAATTAATCGACCAATTCGCGTCTTACGACACCAAAATAGTAGTGGGGGATTTCAACGCTAAAATAGGGAAAGAGGAAATGTTTAGGCCCACTATAGGCAAGGAAAGTCTGCACGAAACCAGCAACGATAACGGTATTAGAGTCATAAATTTCGCGGCGGCAAAAGATATTATAGTAAAAACTATGTGCTTTAAGCACAAGGATATACACAAAGCAACGTGGACATCGCCGGACGGAGCCACGCAAAATCAAATCAATCACTTCCTTATCGATAAGAGGTGCCACACAAATGTACTTGACGTAAGAACCTATAGGGGGGCGGATTGCGACTCGGATCATTTTCTAGTAGTGGCCAAATTAAGAGCCAAATTAGTAGCCGGGCAAAATAGTAAACGGGCGAACAAAGTAGAAACCTTTGACATTGAAAAGCTACGAAACGGGGTAGAGTGAATTCAGTATCAAGTAGAAATAAGTAACCGGTTTCAGGTTCTCGAGGACACAGATGCACCGACGGAGGTAGATGACGACCCAAACAGTCTATGGGGAGCTATCGAAAGAACGGTAAAAGAGGCCGCGAACAAGTGTTAGGTAAAAAGAAAAGCCAAAGAGCAAATCATGGTTTGACGAAGAGTGCGAACTGTGGTTTGAAAGGCGCAAAAAGGCTAAAGTAGACAGCGTTCACAATGGAAACGATAGGACCGTAGAAGAGTACCACGAAATAAGAAAGCAAGTGGGTGTGATTTACAGAAACAAAAAGCGCGAGTATCAAAAGAGCGAGATTAGAAAAATAGAAACTAACAGTAAGGAAAATAACCCGCGCGAGATGTACAAAGGAATCAACGCTATTAGGAAGGGTTTCCAGAGTAGATCGCAATTAATGAAAGATGAGGGCGGGAATCTCGTTACAAACGAAAATGAACTGCTAAAGCTGTGGAAAGGATATTTTGATAAGTTACTAAACGTACATGAAAACTGCGAGGAAACGGGAGATGAAATCCACACGGCTGAACTCCATTTGGAAGAACCGACCTACAAAGAAGTAGAAGCCGCGATCAAAAAACTAAAAAACAATAAGGCCGCGGGAAACGATTCTATACCAGCTGAACTACTTAAATATGGGGGCACCGTGCTTACATTCAGAATTTTTAAACTAGTATGTGCTATTTGGAAAAATGAAACGATACCGGAAAACTGGAAAGAATTCATCATCATACCGATTTTCAAAAAGGGAGATAAGACAGATTGCAATAACTACCGGGGAATCTCACTTTTAGCTACCTGCTACAAAGTTCTATCAAACGTAATACAGGCCAGATTCACGCCCTTCGCGGAAGATATAATAGGAGAGTATCAGTGTGGATTCCGGCGTAACAGGTCGACGAGCGATCAAATGTTTACTATAAGACAGTTGTTAGAGAAAAAATGGGAACATTGCGAAACAATACACCAACTATTTATAGACTTTAAAAAAGCGTACAACTCTATCAAACGAAGCAAAATATATCAAATCCTTGTGCTCCTCGGAGTACCAAAAAACTCGTGAAATTAATTCAAATATGTCTGAACGGAAGCACGGGAAAGGTCCGAGTAGGCGGTAACGTATCCGAATCATTCATGATACGCGACGGTTTGAAACAAGGTGACGGTCTTTCTACGGTACTCTTTAACTTAACACTAGAATATGTTGTTAGAAAAATGCAGACTAGCGGGCTAGGTGCCACCCTTAACGGAAAAACACAAATTCTGGGATATGCGGATGACTTGGACATACTGGGGGATAACGGTGCAGCGGTAGCGAGAAATGCGGAAATTCTCATAAATGCGGCTGAGAACACGGGGCTAGAGGTGAGCGAATCGAAAACGAAATATATGATCATGGACAAACTGGGCATTTGCGAAGGTGAGGGTGATCTTAGAGTCGGAAATTATACTTTCGAAAAGGTTAGCGAATTCAGATATTTAGGCACAACCATAAATGATCGAAACGAAATTAAAGCCGAGATTAACAAGAGACTTCATTCGGGTAATGCCTGCTTCTACGCCGTGAATAGATTACTAAAATCAAAACTGCTGTCTAGAAATGTAAAAGTAAGGATATATAGGACTATAATAATGTCGGTAATTTTGTACGGGTGCGAAACCTGGGCGCTAACTAAAGCGGAAGAAAACCGTTTTAGGGTGTTCGAAAATAAGGTTCTGCGGAAAATATACGGGCCAAAGAAAGATGAAGAAACCGGGGAGTGGAGGAAACTGCACAATGACGAGCTACACAATTTATACTCGTCACCGAATATAAACAGAATAATTAAATCGCGTAGACTAAGATGGGCAGGGTACGTGGCAAAAATGGGAGACGATCGCACGGCAGCGCGTATAATGAAAGGAAAGCCAAGCACACCGCGACCTCTAGGTAGACCTAGGCGCAGGTGCGGGGACAACGTAAAAACGGACTTAACTAAAATCGGGAGGGAGGGTGCGCAATGGATGGGGTTGGCACAAAATAGAGATACGTGGAAGGCTTGCGTAGATGAGGCGATGAACTTTCGAGTTCGAAATGCCACTTAAAAAAAAAGTGTAAAAATCATTTGAACGCGGTGTCCAGATGTACAGAGTGGCCGATGACGAGGTCTAGGTGATGCGCTTTGTGGTTTTTGGTGTCTAGATAAATAAATCATACGATGACGGCGTCTAGGTGTACAAGGTGGCCGATGACGAGGTCTGGGTAGTTCGCACCGTGGTTTTTGGTGTCTAGGCGTAAAAATAAATTGAGGGTGGTGTATATCAGAACAATCAGTGATTTCATGTTAGTGATAAAAATGTTTAAAAAAAAAGCTATGATCTAAAGGTGCTAAATATGCTTATATTTTATTTTTACGACGTCTAATATGAAATACTCTAAAATTTTACTAAAAAGGATTGAAATCTGTAAAAAAAAATTAACTTTTAAAAAAGTAAAAATTAGGCCACTTTGATATATTCCGCAACAAAATTACAGATTGAAAAGTGCTGAGATCAAACAAACAAAGTCAAGTTTATTATATTTAATCGTGATGAAGCAAGGAACAACTCTCAAGATAATTACTACGTAACTTGCCATGCCCGTTTAATTTTGTTTATTGGTGAACAACTAAAATTTCCTTTTATGTATTAGAACGCCATACAAACACCATAAGTACATTGAAACGGGCATGGCAAGTTACGTAGTAATTATCTTGAGAGTTGTTCCTTGCTTCATCACGATTAAATATAATAAACTTTACTTTGTTTGTTTGATCTCAGTACTTTTCAATCTGTAATTTTGTTGCGGAATATATCAAACTGGCCTAATTTTTACTTTTTTAAAAGTTAATTTTTTTTATTACGCTTACAGACAATTTTTTACATTTTGTTATACTTTTTTACGTATTGTTACATTTGTCGTTTCAAAGAAGCGACCCCCATGAAATCCTCCCTACTGAAAAAATCACGTGATTATCCTCGTAATTATGCACGTGATTAATCACGTGATATTATCGATCATTTTTATCACGTCAATAGTTAGGTGCATAATCACGTGTATAATCACGTGATAAAGAAATAATTTTGAAAAATCCATGCACGTGAATAATCACGTGTATAATCACGTGCATAGTCACGTGCATAATCGCGTGCATAATCACCTGCACGAAAAAAAAATTTGAAAAATCCATGCACGTCAATAATCATGCGCATAATCACGTGTATAATCACGTGATTAATCGCGTGCGTAATCACGTAATAAATGAAAAACTTTGAAATTTTCGTCAAAAAACATGTACATGAAGATTCCCGCATAATTATTCATGTGCATGTTTTTGACAAATTTTTCAGTTTTTTATTTATCACGTGATTATGCACATAATTATGCACGTGATTATACACGTAATTATTCACGTGCATGGATTTTTCAAAATTATTTCTTTATCACGTGATCATACACGTGATTATGCACGTGACTATTGACGTGATAAAATGATCGACAATATCACCTGATTTTTTTAGTAGGGCTGGATCAATGGATTTGTAATAAATTGTAATAAAACGTACAAAAGGTTCGAGATCCAACAAAAACGTACAAAATGGTACGATTTGTTACATTTTCTTGTATTTTATTACACCTTATTACATTTTTTATTTCCACTAGGGTATGTACGTTTACGTATATTTCCGTACGCTGCGATACAAAATGTCCGAATCCCCAAAAAAATCGTACGTAAACGTACGCAAACTTAGTACTTACGTGAATGTACTATACTTTAGTTGCCTTATCGTGCTAATGAATTTTTTCATTCGGAACCTATTCGCCTTGGTAAGACTTCCCATAAGAGCAATGCATTTCACCCTAATTATTTATGTTCTAATTTTGGCCACCTCATATGATTTACGTAAGTGCTTGGCGCTGGTGTGCCCTTACCAAGGCGAATAATATCGCTGCGAAATGACCGGAGGTCATTTATTTATCACATGACATCTATCTTAGCTTTAGTATACAGGAAAATTTTTATATAAAGAATTGTTGAATTTTTAATTTAGAGATTTGGAAAGAGATAGAAAAATAAGTAAAACCAAAGTTTTGTTTCATTTCATCGCGAGGCTTTTTTGGTTTTCGCGCACGAATCTTATCATCATGACCTAATAATGACCGTCAGAGTTCGCGTTGCATCGATTGTCACAAACAAACCACGCCACGAGCTACAACGAAATACGGCGGCTGGTCTGCCTTCTATACGTTAGTTGTCTCATGCCTATTGCGCACTATACTGGCGGCCAAAGTTCTTCGTAGTTTGCATCTATAATTATGAAGGGGCAAAGAGCAAAGTAATATGGTTGCAAAGGAAAAAGGCCTGAATGATAGGTCATGAATAGAGCGAACGGTTATAAGTTGTTATAAAACTAAGAATAGGTGAGTAGGATTAAGTGCTTATTAGCTCAACTCGTCTACATTCAGAGGTATGCCGAGACATCCTTATCTTCATCTTTATCATTTCGTTTGAGCTTATAACTTACTGCTTGCATTCGACTTGCGATACATAGCGAAAGTAAACTTGCATTCCTTTTGCTTCTTCTTTACGTGATTGTGCTAGCTGCGTGCGAGCTCAGTAGTTGATAAGTGTAACTGATGTGTCTATTAAAATCCCGACTTGAACACACACACACACAACACTACTACTATATACAGTTCGAGTAAAGTTTATTGAGTAAATGGCTTAGAGTCCATAATATGAAATATATATATATATATATATATATATATATATTCCAATGGTAGTTTGCGTTTGTGTAGAGAACGCTTGTATAAGTTGATATACATATATCTACTGTGCTTCAATATCTATTTATCATTTTATGCAGTTAGCTTTAAGAGTCCGCCGAGCAACTTGTCACAAGTCACAAGTGCTGCCATTATGGCCTGTGTGGCCGATCTGTCAATTGGCCATATCCAAGTCGCTTAGGCTGGTCGTCGGTCATTGGTGTCTGGTGACGGCAGCGGCAGCAACAACGGCAAAGTATTATATTTATATAGAAAAGAGCAAGAACATGCTGTGCGTTGCGCAGGTTGTGCTTCGGTTTATTGCGATGTAGCATCAGACACGGTGTCGTCAGGAAACCTGAAAGTCAGATTGTCGGAAAGGGGTTAGCGGAGTCACTTGGTCGCAATTCGCCCGAATTTGTTGTATAGGTGCATAGGAATATAAGTAATAAGATATAAGCGCTAATATATAGAAGCACACTGGTTAGTTATTCGATACAGACATACAGGTAGAGCTGGCCATGTCTGATGTATATGTATATACATGACTTACACACCACGCGCGCGCGCTCTCACACACACACGCACATACCCACATATTATATATATACGCGCGAGCGCGCCCTCACACATACGAGATACACCCACAATTATTATAGAGATGCAGCATGCAGTGAGTAGCTTTGTATAGACACGTAGGTAGGTATGTGCAATAAGGTAAAGAAATTCGAGGGAGTAGGGAGAGAGGAGCTTAGTATTGAGACTGCAATAGGATAGGAGCAACGTCGACATGTCGACGAGACGATAACGCATAGCGCGTACTTATACTTATTGTGCCTTGTGTGCGTTTATTTTTCCCCCTTTTCTTCTTAGCTAAGTCGCCACACGCAAAATGATATTTTTTCATTGCTTACCTAGCTGTTAAATTTCTACTGGTCCTAGGCTCTGTTATTGAACCACTTTATACCTACAGTATACATATACATGAATAAAGTTAAGGCTTCTTGTAAGTCCCATTCCTTCCATAAGTATTTATTTTGCTTGGTTTGACGAGGATTCCGCACCAACGGATTTTAATGCGATATCGGACTGCACATTCAATTTAATTAACTGGCTTGACTATTAAGTCGGCTGTTCTGCATGTCTTTTTCCCCAAACGTCAGCTTAACACCTTTTTCTATCAATTTTCTTTTATTTTCTCCACATATCGCACCTCATATCGATTTTCATAATTTGCAGGTTAAGCCAACAAAAGCTGCAGTGTAATAATCCATATATACCTAGTCAACATGTGTGAGCAAACTGAGATTCATTATTTGGATGGCGATGTTGTCTGGGTAAAGTTGGGATCATCGTGGTGGCCAGGCCAAGTTGTTGGTTTTGAAAAACTACCGGAGGATGTTCAATTGGACTTTAAGAATAAACCACTCATAGCTGCTGTTAAATTTTTTCAGGAAGAGTATTTGTAAGTAATCACAAAATCATCATTAATAATCTATATTAAGCAACAATTGATTTTTTATTTCACATTTTTTAGTCAATTCGTCAAAAATTATCAGCAGATTTATAAGTATAATTGTACTCAGAAAGATGATTTTATTAAGAAAGGTTTAGGTAAGCAAAAATTAATCATTCTTTTGATTTTGATTAACAAAGTATATTTGCTTTTGAATGATATATTTTCGATTTTGTATTTATAATTAACAATTCAATATATTTTTATTCAGATAAGTTTAGAGCTAAAAGCAAAGATGGCTCAAATTATATGGACAAATTTCCCCAAGATGTTAAAACAGCTGAAATGTTGACTGATGGGAATCCAAATATTTTATCAAGTGAAAAATTCAACCCAGAGCAAAAACCCGATATATCTGGTTTATTCGGGGATAAGAAAATTTCAAAAAGAAAACGCACTCGTGATGATTCAATGAAACAAATTCACAATGATATCAGGAGGAAGGTCACTCATCCTAGATTTTTGCAAGAAAATGACCATGAAATTCGTATAAGACAACAACCTAAACATAACCCATCAGCACCTTCTACCAGTTCTTCAGGGAGTATATTCCCCTGTCAGATATGTGGATTCTCCGCTACTCGTGTGAACGTAATAATTTGTCATTTAAAAAGTCATAGGTTGAATAACGAAACTGCAGCCACAAACAAACCAAAAGTAAAAACCAATGTACATTCAAAGTCGAGGCAAACAATTTCAGATTTTTCAAAAAGAAAATATGTTAAAAAAACAGTGCCTAGTAAGAGTAAAAGTGAAACTAAGGTTGAATCTCTTAAAAGAAAGCATTTTAAACAAATTGAAAAACCAAGTAAAAAGAAGAAGTTGGATCCTGAACTACGAGAAAAGTTACTTGCTGATTGGAATGTAGAATCGGATGAAGACGAATCATCAGATCTCAGGAAATCAGTTGACATGAATTCTACGGACCTATTGATCAAAGATCAGTCAAGTATAGAGAGTGTAGAAAAAACAAATACTTTTAAAGACGATTCTAGTAAAAATACTAGTGACAACAGTGATCTTTTACATGAATCAAACAAATTACTGCAAGAAACAGATGGTTATACAAAGCTTTCAACACTTAAAGATGTCTCTAAAAGTCCTGCAAAAGTGATAAGTGATGAAAATGATATGAAAAAACTTGACACAGCATTATCACCTAAAAGAAATAGTGATAGTTTTCAAGTTCTAAAGTTTCCTGTTGGAAAATTTCCAGCAGAAAATGATGATAAAAATTCTCGATTATCCTGCTTTGATTTCGATGAAGATGACGTTCCTGAACCAAGTATATCGTCTGTGAGGAAGATGACTCGTGGACTAGGTAATAAAAATATGTCTATTAAAAAAGAAATTATAAAAGAGTTCGAGATGAGCCAAGCTTTAAAAAATGATACAGAAAAAGATATGAAAAATGATGAAAATAATAAATTAAATGTAACAAAAGAAACAAAAGAAAGCTGCACAGCTGATTTAGATGAAGAAACGCTGTGTATTAAAGATAGCGAAAATAAGGAAACTGAAGAAAATAATGAAGACAAAATAAAAGTAGATGAAAAATTTAATAATTGTATAGAAATTTGTGAAACTCAAGTAGAGATTGTAGAAATTTTTGAAGATCATAAAGAAGATGAAAATAAATATGTCCAAGCAGAGGAAAACAGTGAAAAAGTTGATAAGAAACCAGATTTTCAATGTGAGGATATTGTTGCAGCTAATGAACAAAGCAATACTGAAGGTGAAATAACTCTTAGAAGTAAAATGAGAGGTAAGATGAAAAAAAGGAATATTAAATAATATTTTCTCGTTTATAGATATACTGAAAATCTTATTGTAGAATTACCCATAAAACTTAGAAAAATGAAATAAAAATCTTAGTAAAGAAAGTACCTGCATTAAATTAGTAATTATTTGCATTAGAGGAGTAATTTTATTACCCATGGTGCAGTGTTTTTTGTACAAAACAGTAATAGTAAATATACTATCCCTAGAATAGTATCTTTTTGAATTTTGTGTTGTAATTCTGCAATAGGCTTTTAACAGTGCGCGTGTGCGTGTGTGTGTATAAATTAAAATTATTTATATTAAAATACCAAATTTATTTTGGTTTTCACAATTTTGACAAATGATAAATTTTTGGATAAACGTAGATGATCGATTATTTTTTACCATTTTATTCTTGAATTGTCCATTTGTGCAATTTTCACTTGTATGCTTTTATTGTCAATTATAATAATAAATTTTGGAAACGTTAATTCAACAATTAAATTCATCGATTCAAGAGTTAAATATATCATTAATACTTTAAATTGTTTGTTTTTGGTATCTGTTATAAAAGTCAATTATTAAGTATCAGTTATCCTAAGGGGCGGACAGAGGTTAAAACACTGTTTTTTATTGATTATAAAATTTTTTAAATAAACCTTTTAGTTAAAAACCGACTCGGTACCGGCACAGTGTTTAAGTGAAACGAATCATTCATTCTACCAAAAGCAAAACTCAATTGGACTTTTTTTTTTAACTTTGGAATTACAAAATGCAAAAAGAGATGGGGGGGGTGGGCCTCCGACCGCCCCTTAAATTATATTTAACCAATCTAGGTATAATAAAATAATTCAAACAATATTTGAATAAATACAAAATTTTATACACTTCCCTTAAATATACAATCATAAATGCTCTTATTATTTTGACATTAGCAATCTTAATGCATCTGATATCTTCAGTAAATTTCTTGTGCACTATACTTATTTATTAACTTATAATGTTGCAGAGTCTGAAACTTGTTCAACAAAAGATCATGAAATGATATCTGATATTTCAACAGCTGACGTAAGAAAGAAATCTATTTCTCCAGATGATTTTATTTTTGAAAACAGAGATGATGCCAATATTGAAAATACCTCAAATATTAAATCTGTTTCACAAGACTTGTCACAAAATAGTTTAAACAACCGTCAAAATGAAAAAAATTTAAACTTCTGTACTCAAAAAAGACGCGAGCGCCCGAAAAAAAATTTGACAAGTTCTGAAGTTGCATTTGATAATGAATATTCAAAAATAGAAAAAATGGATGTAGATGAATTTGATCGAAAAACATCTGAATCAGATTCAGATCATTCTTCTAGTGGTAGAATACGAAAATCAAGTAAAAAATATCAATCGTCACTTTATTTACAAAGTTTTGAACATAGATCATTTCAAACTGATAGTTTGTCAAAAAGTGACGATAAACCAGAAAAAATAAGCACAAAAATAAAAAGGACAGAATACTCTAAAAATAACTCTGATGGGTCAGTAGATAATAGCATTGAAGGCTTGAACTCACCTTTAAACTCTAATAATGACAAAACTATGATTGAATCTGAAAGTTTAGAAAGTATAAAGAAACATAATTCAGAAATTAAAGAATTTGCAACTGGTGCGGAAAGTATTTTGGAAACAAAAATTGCTTTAAAATCAAGTAAAAATAATATAGTACTAAATAACCAAGATTTATGTAATGTTAATGAAAATGATAAATTAAATATTTTTACAGGTAACTACAATCATTTAAAGGAGCAGTCAAAAATCATAGAAGATAATAAAATTGAAGAACAGTTAAATAATGATGTTGAATTGCTACCACCAAAAAAGTCGCAAATCAAAATATTTGAACTTTCTTTAACTGATTCAAGTGACAATAGTTTAAGTATACATTCACTGGATTCAGTAAATAAATCCAATCCAAACTCAGAAAATTTAAGAAAAAATTATGGTGAAACTTTAAGTGAAACTCCACTTTTTGAAACACTTTCTGAAAAAATTGAAAGATCAGAAAATGTATCTAAAAGTGACCAGGCAGATAAATGCTCATCTGCAGTAATTACAAACGTTAAGGATTTTACATTAAAAACTGAAGAAATAGAGCATCCAGTAAAAGCAATTAAAAATGATGAACTTAGCTTATCAGAAATAAGTACATTTGATTCGAGTAGCATAACTAATGAAATTAAATTAGATACAGATTCTAAAACGGTAATGCAAGAACCCGTTGTTACCAATTATCCTACAATACTCCCTGATAACTTTGGTAGTATTAAAGTTGTTGTAGCAGATAATGAAGGAATGGAAGTAAAGTCTAATCAAGATTTTCCATTAACAAATGATAAAAGCGCTATCCAGTTTTCAAATGATCTATTGAATATTGAAAAAAGTAATTCCCTGATAGCACCTGAAAGTTTATCAGCTAAAAAGACTATGGAACCACTTAACTCAACAGCATCACCTGTACCCATGTCAGAAATGAATGTTGCTATACCAGTGAAAAAACGAGAAAAACCAAGAATCATTCAAAATGTCGCCCTAAAAGAACCTATGATACTAAAGACAAAATTAACGGAAAAACACACTGCGAAGTTTAGAAAACATAAATTAGAAGGTAATAGCATGAAGTTAAGTGACTTGAAAAGTTCTTCTAATACAAAAGTGATGAAAATGGAGACAGTGATATCAAATAATAAAAGTAAATCATCTTTGAGTAGTAGTCAGAGCCTTGTAACAAAAAAAATTTCAAAGACATTCAAAGCAGAAGATCGTTCATCAGCAGATGATACAAGTAATGAAACAATAACTGATGTATCACAAAGACTTCTTAAAGTACCATCCAGTGAAAAATTTATACAACAAAGTTCACAGAGTTTGGTCGATATGGAACTAGATATTGATTCCATGCCTTTTGTTTTAAGTGAAGATGTCTTGACACCGGAAAGTATTGAGCAAATGCCTGTTGTGATATCATCTGTTTTGCCAACGACTCCAATCACAAGCTCATTATCAACAACAATAATGACACCAACAAAGCAAATAGTCGGTGCTAATCAGTCATTTCAATCACCTGTGGAATTAAATGACATTAATTTAAAAAAGAAGAGTGGTACACCTGCAATTTTAAAAAGTAAAAACAAAGCCAAACCAACGATTACTAGCATTAAAAATGTCGAACCACCTCTTACTTCAGCAACATATAAAGGAGGTTACAAGGTAAATTCACAAGCTTTAAAAAAAACAACATTAGATAACCAAAAAGCCCCGGGAAAATATGTGATTGTTCAAACATCAGGCCATCAGCAAACATATAGCATGCATCAGAAAACAGTGAATCCTACAAGTAAGGGTTCTGGGAATGCTCAAATTGTTCAACAAGGAAGTAAGGTTGTAATTCTTACATCTCCTTCATCTGGTCAAAGTGGTCAAAAAGTTCTTCCTTTAAACTCTATTTCAAAAGCATTGACAAATAGAAAGATACAGAGAATTGTTCCAAGTAAGCAAGGTCAGCAAATGCACACTTCAGCTAATCCACAAAGTTTAGGTGGTTTAAAAACTGTATTGACATCTAAAAGTGGAGAATTTAGTAATTCTTCAACTAGTACAAAATTAACTGGACAGAAAATTGTAAGTCATCAACAAATATTAGCATCAAAAAGTGTTTTGACCCAAATACCTGGAACAATAACAAAGTCAACAGCACTCAGTAATGTGCCCCAGGGTATAATTACAAAAGAAGGTATATTTACACCTATAAGTGCTTCGACTATTGGAGGAAAAACCTTTATTTCATCAAAAACACTTGTTGCTAAAGGTTTCCCACAAAGCACTAGTACATCTAAGCATATTTTAAATCCAATATCTCAAACATTTTCTGGAAAGACAATTCTAAATTCGCAAGGAATTGTTTCCAAAGGAACTGTTCTAACGCCGATAACTGGGTCACAAGTCAAAGCTCTTGCTGCTAAAAATATAAAAGGAAGTAAGTCTCAGTGTTCAACTGTTCAACGTAAAGTACAGTTAATCGAAACTCAAAAAAATTCCAAAGTTCCAATTTCTTTAACGCAAACACATAGTTCTAATAGAATAGTATCACAAAATTCAGATATAAAAACTGGGACATTTACACAAAAAGGCATTAAGCAAACTATTCATAAACAAGCAACAGTTGCTGCAGTACTACCATCATCTGGAGTGCAGCAGAAATGTAAAGTGGTATCTTTAAATCCTGATCAAAAAGTTGGCAGTCCGAAAACCATCAGTCGAATGATAAAACTACCAGCTAAAGTAGTCAAAGATAAAGTTGTAGAAAACGTACAGCATAAGCAACCTGTTGATAAAGAAATTTTGCTTCTGAATTCAAAGATAGAGCAAGAAAAGCATGTTGGATGTATTCCAGTAATGAAATCTGCAAAAATAGTACCAAAAACTTTACAAAAGAAAATTTCTAGTGCTTCTACTGCAACAACATCCTTGTCATCGAATTTGAATGCCTCACTTTCAATAACTATTCCATCTTTGGATCCATTTAACCATGAAAAAGAACCAAAAAAAGAAATAACTGAGCAAACAACAGTGCCCAGTACTGAAACTGTTACAGTTAGTGAAAATGAAAAGATTAATTCTTCAAAAATGCCTTCACAAGCTCAAATAATGGCAATGCCAACAGAGAATAGCGATGGTACTCAGTCTATTGTTTTGTTTACTGTTGATGAACAAGGCCAAGGACATATTATTCCATTGGATAATAGTGCATTAGTATCCCTAGATGGTTCATCAACAATTGATGGAAGTAGAACTATTTATATTGATTCGAGTTCATTGGGAGAATCAGGAAATATGGATAATATTGTTTTACAAATTGATAACAGCTCGTTATCTAATTTTCAACCAACAACTTTGCCAGTGCAAACACCAGCTGTAGAAACGGTGCCATCTTCTGATATTTCACAGTCAACAAATCAAGATATCTTAGCAGCTGCTTTGGCTAATACAGATTTTCAAAGTGATGGTGGCATAGTTGAAACTATAGGAACAACTGCGATGACTAGTTTTACTCAAACAAGCTTGATAAATCAAACAATATTGCAGTCGACAATAATACCACCTATAGAACCTATATCTTCACCTTCAGTACTTGAAACTTCCTTAACATTAAACCAACCCATAATGACGCCCTTAGAAGTTCCAAGCAGCTTATCTCCTCAGGCAGAACTAATACCAGTTTCTTCTACAACTGTGATTCCCTCAAGTTTAAAAGTACCATTATCAATAGCTGACAACTCTGGGACAATTAAAACAATTTTAAACACTTCTGAAGAAAGAAAGAAAGATTCACAAACAGAATCTAAATTAGTATCTAATGAATCTTATTCTACTTCTATACCTGGCAATGATTTTGGTAATAAACGAATGCAAATCACACCATCTATGCCACTAATTGACGATAATTTTAATGCCAATAATGGATTTGATTCCACAAATGCTTCTGTTGTCACAGAAGATAACTTAAGGAGCTTTGTTACTAAAACTTCTGAGGAACTCATACAAGATCTCACAGGCAATGATTCATTACAGGTATGAAAATCATATTTGTTTTTATTTTGAATCTTTTAGAATGTTTTAATTCAATTAAAATATGTATGTTTTTTTTTCTAATCATCTATATCTATATTGTGCTATGTGTTCATTGCAGGAAAACAATGAGACTACTTTAAATGAATCCACTTGTTCTTCCATCCAAAAAGAAAGTTTAAAGATACCGCGAATAGTTCTTAATGATACACAAGATGATAGTGTTTCATCTCAACACAATATTGCTCTGACTATTGAGACGTCTGAAGAAACTGTGATAAGTGGAAGCATACAATGCTCAAATGAAATCGATATGGAAATTCTGAACAAGGAAAGTAATTTAAGTGCAGAAATTTGCACAGCTTCAATAGAATTGCCTAAAGAAATACAATCTTCACATCAGGAATTTGGTGTTATTGATCATAATGAAGAAAAAGCATTAGCTGTTACTGAATCTACAGTAGTATACAAAAAAGAAACTTTAACATCAAATGAAGATTTATCTTGCGAGTTTCAGTCAATAATTCCATTGACAGAGAAATGTGGTTTAAAAATGGTTGTTACAGAAGACCAAAAATCTGTCGAAGTAAAAGAAGAAAGGACAAGTTCTTGTCAGATTTCCGATTCTTTACAAGAAAGTGATTCAAATTGTATTTCTACTAAAGAGTGCAAAATGATTTTTGAAGATGATAAAATTGAGGCAAGTCAAGAGGCTCCCTCTCAGTCGTATGAGCAACTTGTATCTGATCCAGTTGACGTTCCAGAAGTTCCTAGTCAGTCTGTAAAATCTGAAAATAGTCGAGAAGCTACAGAATCACTTACATACGAAGCTATGGAAGTAGATAACGACACTCTAATAGAAGATCCTCCAACTCAATCTTACAAGGATTCAAAATCAAATGAAGCATCGCAGTCTTATGAGATTCTACATGAAATAAACTCAAATGCTCCAACGCAGTCGTTTAATGAAATGATTGAAATTAATAAAGAAAGAGAATCAATGAATCAGTCCACAGATGATCCAAATTTTCCAACACAAAGTTATGAAGTTGAAAAACTGGAAAATTGTACAGAAGATTTGGAAACTGACACAGAAGAAATAAGTCAAGAAGGTAATATACCATCACAATCAAACGATATCGTTGTTGATGGGATTGGCACATCCTCAATGTCGACAAACAACTCTGGACTTAATGAGGATGAAACTGCAAGCTCTTCTTACGTGCCTGAAACGCCAGAAAATCAAGAACGAGATCAGGATCAAGAGAGTGCAATTAGTACATCTTCCTATGAAATTCCTCCTTGTGAAGAGTTAAACATTGCATCATCAAGTGTAATACCAGACACATCTGTGCAGTCAGAGCACTCTAGCATTCATAATAATGGCGTTCTAGAAATTCCAACCTCCTCATATAATTTGAATCCAGATTCAAGCTCTGCACATGTTGATGCAGTACCTACATCCAGTTATGAAGATCAAATCATAATCGAGCAAAATGTATCCACTTCTCACGAAGTGCCAATATCTATCGCAAACATAGAAGAAACAGGTTCTCAAAGTTACGTTACAGACAGCTCAAACGAAAGAAATGAGCCAACAAGTTACTACAGGCATAATCAGGAAGTAACAGAGAGCTACTATCAAAACATATGCAAACAATCACACTCTCAAATAGAGTCCAATTCAGAGGAAGAAGCAACGCCTAGTTACTACGAAAGTAATCCTGTGGACGTGACATCAGAAGCTTCCGGTAGCTACTTCAATCAGGAAGAAGCAACTCCAAGTTACAGTCATGAAATTTCACCGAGTTACTATGATCCACAAGCAGAAAGTGAAGCCAGTCAAAGTTACTATTCATCAGCGCACGATCTAAATGCATCCAGTCAATCGGTTGCTCTTCAAAACGTCGAGGCAACACAAAGTTTTTATAGCGAGAACTCAGACGAGCAGCAATTTAGGCAACAGGGCGAAGCTTCTCCGACATATACCGAGCGTTATTCTGTTGACTATGCTCCAGTAAGTTCGCCACTCGACAGGCATGACCTTGTAGAAAGTTCCGTGCCTGCAAGGTCTATGGATAGGTAATGCAGTGCAGAAAAGACTAATTCTCTCTTGAAATGAAAAAAAAACAAAGATAATAAGAAAATAATTTTGGACAATTACAGCTACAATATTAATTTTAACGTGTACATATAATGTTAAACTCTTTAAATAGTTAGCCTAACACTAAGTCTAGATTATTATAATTTAAAACTATGTTTAACATCTACATACAATAAACATTCATGTGCATGGGAGTCTACATACCACATAACCAGATGCACACACGAAAACAAACACACGCGACACTCGCGTCAATATATATGTGTGTGTGTGGGTGTGTGTATATATATATATAAGGAAAATCTAACTCGGATTAAATCCGTTTGTGAATCATTATGTATAAGCATTGCAGATTATGAAATAGTGCGGTTTCATTGTAGTAACATAACTGTTTTTTGTTCCATTTTTCGTCTTATTTTAGGGTTTTCTTTGAATTGAACATCCATGAACACGATGAGGTTTTAAGACTGGGTACACATAAATTTATGCTTTGAACTTTAACTTACATTATTTTAATGTAGGTTTTTGTTCCTTTTCATTTACTCCAGTTTTTTTCTGATTGAAAAAGTTTGTTGATTGTAAATTAGTTCCAAATAGTAGTAAAAGAATATTTAAGGAATCTCTATAATATTCTACATGAGTGCAACGAAATTATGCATAAATGATGATGTTTGTTGTTGAATGATTGACATTGATTAGGTATTGTAGAAATCAATATTTTTACACTGTTCCGCAACTTTTGGGATTTCAGAGGTAATAAACAAAATACACTTGTATGCTGTTTGTAGGGTGAAGGAAATCAAGACTAAGCACAATGACGTTCATACATTGTAATATAAGTTGAATTATTCTAATTCTTCTAATACATAAATATAGAGCAAGAAGAAAACATTGTAGGTTGCAAATAAATACATTTTTTATGCAACTTATTTAAACTATTCTTTATGCTGCTCAAAATAATTCAAAGTACATTGGGGATTCTTTTTTAAGATATACATATCCAATGAGTGGATTAAAAAATGGCTCTCATTATAATGTTAGTTTTTACTGTGTAGAAAAACAGCATATCTATGCAAATAAACAAAAATTATTTCATTAATAACTTTGTGTTATCCATGGTGTTTATATAATAAGTGAAAAAGAGAAAGAGAGAGAGAGAGAGGGAGAGAGAGAGAGAGAGAGAAAGTGAGAGAGTGAGGGAAGAGAAAGAGGAGTATTGAGTATGTTAAAGAAAATTTTGACTCAGTTATGATATATATTATAATAATAAATGGATAAGTATATAATATACACTATTAGAAGCTTTTTAAAAGCATATAACATTTTTAACCATTTTTCTTATTGTATAATATAATTTTAAAAACTATTTTGTTGGCTTTTACATAATGATTTACAGCATATCTACATTTTTCATTTTTTAAATCCCAATGTTTATCATTATTACATATTCTTATTTTGGAGACGAGTCTTTGTATTGACGTTTTAATCAAGTAATAAGTGTAGTATGTTTATGTAGTGCATAAAGATGAGTCACGTACATTTATTACTATTCATATAACGCATGAATATTATACGAAAATTAACTGTACACAGTTTTTGACTCAATAATTTGAAAAATAAAGCTTTCATATAGAGGATAGCAACATTCAAGTTATTTACTACATGCTTTCTGATTATCCAATGCATACATTACTTAATTTCTTAGTATAATTAATTCATTCATTTACTAATACATGTAAACAATGCTTAAGGTTAACTGTTTTTTATTTTATTTCTACTGCTAATAAAGAATGTTTATAATACATATATAACATAACACACATGCACACATACATAAAATCAAAAACTTTATTTGCAGTTCTGTAATTTTTGTATCTAAAATATTAGACAGTATGTATACTTTATATGTATGTACATACACATGTTATATGTATATGTTGTTATAGGTGTGTATTTACATGTGTATATGACATAAAAAATTAAAAAGGTTGTTTAATAATTCATCAAAATTTATTTTAAAATTTTATATAGATAACAAATAATTTTGAATTTCTATTTCTATGTACAAAGAAGTATAAAAATTTTATTCGGTTTATATACATATTCAAGTTATAATTATTTAATTCAAAAAATACACACAAGTGTTATGTTGGTATATACATTTTTTTAAATTGGCTGTTGTTTTTCATTTTCTCCAATATTGTGCAAACTTATGAAATTGCTCCACTAGTGCTGCCATAACTGCTGTGACTGATAAATCTAAGAGATTTTGCACATAGTGTACAGCTTCTTCATCACTTAAATCCAAGCGTAATTTATCTTGTACTTTTTTAACAGCTTTATCAGGTTCTAATGCGATGTCAGGGACACTAGCATCTACCATTAATGAAAATAAATTGAGTATTAAGTTTGCATGTCGACGCAAATGGAGGAAAGCTGTGTAACATTGTTTTCGAAATTCATGATAATGATCAGATCCAACACCGCCCATTGCTTCAACCATTTCTTTGCTAAGCTTCATCGGTGGAGGCAAAGGTTTAGGATCTCTTCCTAAGATGTAACCAAAATCGATATGAAATAGTTTTCCTAGAATTAATAGTTTTCATTGTTTTGTAATAATAGAAAGTATCTAATTTGTTTTTTTACGTATGTTATTTTTACCTGATGTTGTAAGAAGAAGGTTATCCAAATGTCTATCTCCAACTCCCAAAACGTATGTTATAATACAATAGCCAGCTGTAACAAATATTTTAATTTTACTAGAGCTTGAATAGCGCCCTGACTTAAAAGACGTTTTGACTTCCTGACTTAGACGCATGCACACTACACAAGCCAATCACAAAACGTCTATCTTGGCTTCACAACAACCGGTCATGACTTTTATATATATATATATATATATATGGGCTATTCCACACATCAACCCGTAGGGAAATTTTCCAAATCCCAGCTAAAATTGGTATAAGTACTAGTCCAATGAACGCTCAAAAGAGCACAAAAAAATTTTCAGATTTCTAAGTACCCCCAGTTCCAAGTTATGGCCGTATCAAAAATTGGTATTTCCTAAATTTTTGCTTTTTCTGACAACTAAAATGGCTTATAACTCAAAATGGAAGCATTTTAAGTAAAAACACATGAATACCTTTTTTTTGCAAATTTCCTGTAGAATATGAAAAAACAAAATTATTTTAACCTATAAAGCTTGTTTCATTGGCTGAGGCAATTTCGGGTTTCGAATGGCGAAAGTGTTGCTTATATGACAAGACTATAGGGTTATGTGCACAAGTTCTTTTCAGTACATAGAATTCTATGAGCATACTGAAAAGAACTTGTGCACATAACCCTATAGTCCATGAATACAGCAATACAAATTATTTTGTGTGTGTATGTGTACACACACACACACGTATTGATACTTTAAGATGTATAATAATTTAAAATATCTACCACAGCTTCGAATATAAGTATCCATAACTTCGGGTACAACACCATATGGTCCATTTTCTGAAGGATGGTGTTTGCGGAAAAAATTTAATATCGAGCCTTCATTAGCTAATACTTCTGCAACTGTGATGGATTCAATAAACTGTAAAAACCCATGTCTGGTGCTTGTAGCAAGTACTCTAAAAAATTGATTGTTAACTTTTTCTGCATGCATGTGTGATTTTATACTTGAATTTAATTACCTATAAGGAGTTAATTTTAAATCTAAGTTTTCACGTCTCAACAATTTATCCATTAATGCTATAGTTTGTAAAATCAGTTGATCTTGTCTCAAATCATCACCATGTTTGAAAATAGCAATATATTCAGTATTATTACTGGTCAGAAAGGTTAATTTAGATGGCATCAAAGCTGATTTAAAAAGGCTAGCTCTAAAATAGAATTTTAATAATATAATTAAATGCAGAATATACAAGTTATTGAACTCCAAATATGAAAACTAAAGCTATATATAAACTCACTTTTCAGGAATAATTCCTTTAATAGAAATATCTGGGTCTAATGGAAATGGTATAGGTTCAAAATTAGAAAAGTTAATTTTGAAGATGGCATCAGCATCAGCTAATAAATCTCGCAATCTTTCTGTCTTTCTTTTACGATTTCCACTTTCCCGTGCAACAGCTTTTACAAGTGACACTAGTTGTTCAATAAATATCTTTTGTTTAGTTAAAAAGGCTCTTCTCTTTTGCCAAACATTATTACCACATGAGAGAGCATTCGAGAACATCTTCATTACTGTATTGTACATCTCTCTAATACGTTTATCTTGTTTTGCTGTTATCACTGCATCAGGTTGATCTTCACATTCAATTGAAAGATACCAATATAAATAATTAGCTAAAGTTGAATTTTGACAAGCTCTAGTTATAAGGAAACTTGCTAAATCAGTTTGAGCAAAATGATTTGTCATAAAGTGGTCATTTTCAGATTCAGTAGACTATAGAAAGAATGAAAAACGAATTCATGCATTATATAATTGATATGAAATTAAATAAATAATATGAATGAATCTTACAGTGGTTATAGATGTAGATGTAGTAAGTTCGTTAGTTCTATCTGTCCTTTCACTTTTATCAAATAATTCTTTACTTTTAATGAACATTTCACTCGCTGCTTTAATACTATCAAAATCTTCATACTTTAATGCCTGCACTAATTGTAGCAGATATAGCATTAGATCATCATCTAATGCATGATTTAAACGTCCTATTGCATATCTTCTAATAGCAGGATGTGTAAAAGCTGGGCCAAGTAATTCTAAAGCATCTTCGGGATCTGGTGGTGCCCACAAAGTGAGCATTTCTAAAGCCTGACGTTCTTCTCCAGCTACTTTCCAATTGACACATTTTACAAATTTTGTAAGAGCTTTTTTTTGTGTGGACAAATAAAAGCGGAATTTCCAAATTAAATCTTGTTCTTCCGTTGAAAGAGCGGTGGTAGGTGGATATGATAATATAGTATTTAAAGCATCTCGTACAGTAGAGGTTGGTTTAAGTTCTCTTGTGTTACCCCCACTTCGTAAACTTCTTGCTAATTTATGATGTTTGACTTCTACTAAATTTTCCTACAAAAGAAACAGTAGATGATAAAGTGTCATGGACTTTTTAAAATATAGATATAATTATATAACTTACAAATTTCTTCTTTTTTTTATGCAAACCACAAAACGTTAAAGAACTAAATAATTATTTTTTATAAAACACAAACGATTTTCGCCTTTTTTTGGACATATTAATCGGGACTAAAGTGACTCTTTTTGGCCCGCTTTTTAAAAAAACGTTAATTTTGATATATTTGCCTTATTTATTATTTATGAAAAAATTAAAAAATTATGCTTTTTAATATTGTTCCAATAAGAGCGTGATTGCCGTGTCAACAAATAGTCACCTCAGTCCGATTAACACGTACGAAAAAACACGAAAATACGTCTGCGCATAACAATTAATATAATGTGCACCAAGGGCTAAGACAAACTTATCTTCCTATACGGAAAAATTCTACACAGATATTTTCTACACACGAATTAATTTTACTCCACTGCAAAACTCTACACAAGCATACGAGTTATTGTTATACCATTGTTACTCGTCTTCGGCTCACAAAAGCGCTCGCCTCGACTCCTGATGCTGTGAACTCCATACTCGGTCTAAAAATGCCCACTTCACTCCCTTGGTACACAATATACTATTATTTTGCACGCGACCGAAAACCCCACTTTTTGCCCCTAATAAGCAAGGCGATAGTGGCATATTTTCCCAAAAACTTTCAAAAATATTATTTTGAAAAAGTTTATATACTATTTTCATGCACGTATTAAAAAAGGCAATTTTTAAAGGTTAATAGTACAAATTATTTAATGCATAAAAATAAATCATACTTGCAAAATTTCATAATCTGGAAGAGTAACAATATCTGGTTGAGATCGGTGCTGAACCACTTCATCTCCATCTTTTTCATAATACACAATAAAATACTTGAAAAAAAAAATATATATGTATTATTACAACATTCAAATTGATCAAACTTTCAATTCTGCAATAGTATAACAGAAAAGTAAAACAAATATTTGTTTATAACACATGCACGATTTCCGCGTTTTTTAGACCAAAAAAGCGGCCCTAAAGTGGCCTTTTTTAACCAGCTTGAAAAGAGCAGGCAAAATAGTATATTGTGTACCAAGGGCGTAAAGGGCGTTTACGAGCCGCAGACGAGTACTGCAAAATCCACGAGGCCAAAAAGCCCACTTAGCCCTTGGTGCACACCATATTTTATGTAACGCGCGGACGTATTTTTGCGTTTTTTCGTACGTGTTAAAAGGGACTGATGTGACTATTTTTTGACACGGCAACCGTGCTCTTGTCTTGTTCAAACATTATATAAAATAAATAAATAATGCAAATTTATCAAAATCAACTTTTTTTTTAAAATTACAAAAAAAAAATTTTGCGGGCAATAAAGACTTTTTAGCGGGAAATAAAGACCATTATTGCCCGCTGTTTGAATACGCGGGCAATAAAGGTTTTTATTTCCCGCTAAAATAACTTTTTTGCCCGCCGGTCAAAAACGAGTCACTTTAGTCCCTATTAATAGGTACGAAAAACGCGAAAATCGTTCGCGTGTTACATAAAAACTTTTTTTGCCCGCTTTTTGAAAAATTCGTAAAAATGATTAAAACATGTACTGACACATATATGTGCGAATCCAGAAAAAAACCGGACACTGAGTGAACGAAATTGAAATTTGAGGGCACACCTCCCAGACCAATTTTTTTTGGGTTCTTTAGGCCACCCAGAACCCGAAAAACCTTGGGTTCCCGTGATTACGAAATACTTATCGCCAATCACCAATTTCTCGATTTTTTACGAAAATCAGCAATTTTTCCCATTTTTAAAATGCTTATAACTTTTAATCCCAGCTGTCAATTTCAACCATCCAGGGCTCAAATTAAATCTTATTACTTCTAATTTTGTTTTAAAAATTTAGATCAACATTTTAGTTGTTTGATCAGTTATATATATGCCCATCAATTATAGCTGTCTTTTTATTTTTTTCGTTGTCACCTAAAAAAATCCATCTAATTTTTGATGTCTCAAAATAAACCCTCTACGGGACTGAAAAAAATACAACTAAATTCTATGGAAAATTTTAATAAAAAAAGTATTCTTATGATTTTTTGTTATTTTTCTTCCTTGCCGAGCTAAAAATCGACGAATATCGGACATATCAGTAGTTAATTTTGTATCAAATTACGAAATTTTCATATATATGTATATATATATATATATATATATATATATCATACCTAGAACTAAATACTTTGACATACCGTGTCAAAAAAGTCACTTTAGTTCCGCTTATAGGCACAAAAAACACGGAAATCAACACATGCGTTACAAAAACTATGGTGTGCACCATGGGCTAAGCAGGTTTTTTGACCTCGTGTGGATATGGCAGTATTCGTCTGCGGCTCGTAAACGCCCTCGCCTTCGGCTCGTACTGCAATTTCCACACTCGGTCTAAAAAAGCCTACTTTACGCTCTTGGTACATAATATACTATATTCTATATGAGTGATACAATAAATAACTATATTAATTGGTAATTATTTTTGCTTACTGGAAAACCATCTATCATTATTTCTGGGAATTCCAGCATAAGATATAAATAATCAGATGCTCTTTTTTCCTGTTCATTGATAAGTTCAATTTCACGAAAAGTTAGCCTATCAAGCCAGTCCACTTTATTTATCTGTCCATTACGATGTTTCTTCGCCAGCTTAGCTAATCGTTGCATTTGTTCTTTTTCATGATCTCTGGCTTTTCCTGGAGTTGATGATGGAGTATTGCCATCGGCTTCTACTCCTGGCCACACTTTTAAATCAAGCATTCCTTGTCGAAAGACACCATGTTTTCCAAATAATGAAATCGTAGTTCCACCAATTGGTATTTGTCTGTTTGGACCAGCACAATCATATAATGTAATACATAATTGAGCTGATCTAGGTAAGTCAGCATAAGAAATTGGTAATGTTATCCATTGATTCCAACTAAAATTAAATAAAATTTTTGGAAAAGTTAGAATTATTTAAAATATTATTATAAATTACTTATTTTTCTTAAAATAATTAATGAATTCTAAAAATAGACTTTTGGAAGGTGATTCTGCCATAACTTGTACATTTTAAGAGGCTACTTCTCAGATACTTTCGAAGTACAATTGTACAAGCAGTTTTATGTATGTCTGGCTTAACTAACTATATTTATCAATCGTTGAATCCAAATATGTAGGCTTATATTTAAAATCACTTACTATAATAAACTTCAAATTTCAATTCCATAAAATCCCTCCATCACGAATTTCAATCTCAAACATTGAAGTAAAAAAAAATACAATGGATTTATCATGCACAATTTTGTGATAAATAAAAAGTTACTTCTATACTTATTCTAGTAAGGTAAAATGCCCAATAATTGGGCAAAATGAAAATTTAGACCTATACTTAGGCACTCAAACATTTGTAATTGCGATAAAATGAAAAACATTACATCAAAAAATAAAGTTGTTTTTTAAACATCATTACTAATAATGAACTTATGATTTTGAAACATTTTAACAAAAATCAATTCTCAAGGATGATTTAAAAGACTGCACTCAAGTTACATAAGAGCAAATTTTTCCAGTTTTGTCCAACTTTACCGAAAACGCGATTTCCGTAAAGCATAGGGCTAAGACCGTGTCCAAGTACTGGTCCAATTGCGTCAAATGGTGTCCAACTATACCATGTTTTTAAGCCATTCTTCAAAATTTAATTTTATTATAAAAACTGATTGTTTGAGGTTCAGCTTTTACCTTATTAAGTGTTATAGTGTATCATATAATGTCACCTACCCTAGTGGAAATAAAAAATGTAATAAAGTGTAATAAAATATAAGAAAGTGTAACAAATCGTACCATTTTGTACGTTTTTGTTGGATTTCAGACCTTTATTACAGTTTGCGACATTTTATTACATTTTGTTACGTTTTATTACAATTTATTACCAATCCATTGATTCAGAATTTCATGGGGGTCTCTTCTTTGAAACGACAAATATAACAATACGTAAAAAAGTATAACAAAATGTAAAAAACTGTCTGTAAGCGTAATATTATATAAGAAAATGGCGACTTTTTTATTTTCTTACTTCTGCTTACATCCTTTTACTCCTTTTACGATTTCTTATGCATTGTTACATTTTATTATAAAATTAATAATTAAAAAAATATATTGACTATATTAGGCGGTAAAATAACATATGTAATAAAATGTAATAAAATGTAAAAAAAAGTTAACAAATCTGAAAATGTATGAAAGTGTACAAAAACGTATGAGAAAAAAGGTCCGAAATCCAACAAAAAGATACAGTTTCTTACAGTTTCTTACATTTTCTTACATTTTTTTATTACAATTTATTACATTTTTTTCCACTAGGGTATAGGTAGAATTTTAAACTATATGTTACTATATTTATAAAATTCAACTATAGAATGGTTCTAAAATTCAAAATTGTTCAAATGTGATTTGATTTTTTGTTATAAGTTAAAAAATAACTACTCTATAAAGCCAATTATGCAACACTAGAAACTACTAAATTAGCACTTAAGTTTTTTTTTAAGTAAAACGTTATATTATAGTAAGTATGTATTCAAATTAATATTCTTGGATTACCAACAATGGATAGAGTCTTATAGAGGAAACCCTCCTCTATAACATATTCGATATTCAAATTTGTATGAAGAGAATTTTGCACATTAATCATCTAAGGCTATGCAAGCTAATAATCACCTAAATGTCAAATCTAGACTTGCCAAAATATAGTCAGTTTTGTAATACTAAATATTAAGCTAGACATTGATTAGATAGGTAACTTATTATACAATTATTTTATTCTGGTATAGCTTTAGGTACTTGTTTCAAATATTATTACAGTTAAAATAGCAGTCCTGGAAGTTAAAAATAGTTTATTTTACTGTGGTATATTTTGAAGACTTTGTGCAAGTTATGGCAGAATCATCCATATATACTTACTTCCATCTAGATGTGAAATGTTTATATGAAGTATAAACTGGTAATGCTAAAGTTCTTCCATTAGCAAATACTTGAAGTGATGCCGCTAGATCTCCTCTTCCACAAGTAGATCCAAATAATCCAGAGTATTTTAGTAAAGGATCCGTCAATAATTTATCATATTCAGGTCTATGTCTTTTACCTTCCAATGTTCCTCTGTAAAGTTTAATTTTGTTAAGATTTTATACACAAAATTAATTGAGTCCAAATAGCAGGTGACAAAATTATCTAATTTGCTTATAACAAATAATGAAAATAAAATTATGATAAATCATGATATGAACTCTATTCAATCAGATATTGACATATGAACTTCGAACTTTGTAAAATGGTAGATAATTAGATTGTTAAAAGCCACTATGTTGTGATTTATCCTAATTTTGTTTTAATTATTTATTACAAGCAAATTGGTTACTTTTGTTGTTTGCTATATTGTGGACCAAAATCTGGATTTAAATTGACTTTTGGACACTTATAAGGAAGTTCTACATAATCATTGTTAATCAAAACCAGAATCTTTTTTTCTTGTTTATTTACAAATGACAAGTTTACAACTATGATATATATATATCATAGTTGTAAACTATGATATATATATATATATATATCATAG
>JAZHPH010000051.1:916423-965693 GCA_037356405.1 Nasonia oneida
ATTTTTATAACTTTCAAGAACACTAATAATAGAATGGTAATAAAAATACAATTAAATTTACCATAAGTTCCAATACTTGTTCTTTCTTTTCATTTGGCGATGCTGAAATGTACAGCCAAATGTTAAGTGACACTTTTAAAATGACTACTATCGATATTGGAAACAGTAGAATTGTTGAGACCATTCCTGCATTGTACCACAGTGACCAGAATTTTGAACAACTCATGCCCCATCTCATTAATGAGCGATTCAAGGCAATGGTCAACCATTTTATGCGTATAATAATTGGCTTTCCAGACCAAATTTTTTCAACAGAGTCAGATAGGGTAGGTGTATACATGACTGCAATAAATATTTCATATTAAACAAGCAAAATTGATGTCAAAGTAGAAAAATATCCAGCTATACATGTATCATACGCTTGACTGATAAATGACTAATCCAACGTTGTTTTTTTCTGGATTCTGGTCAGAACTGCTGGAATCCCTGCTTTTGTTCGCACATTTTACAACACTACACTATTACAACTATTAGCAGCACGAGAAGGGGTTTGAGCAACAAGTACGCGTACACTGCGAGGATTTATGCACAGCTGTTTACATGCGCCTAGCAGAACGCACTGCAGAAGAGCGACTCTTGTGCTACGGACTATAGAAATTTATTTTCTACGCGCCGTGGTCTGAAGATAGCCATTCGATGCAACTTTCTGCACTTCCGGTTGCCATCCCTGTCGACGGCTGATATGAGAGCAAGATTAATGTATAAATTTTTAATTAAACCTATTATTATTAAATGTATGATAATTTTTTATATGCAATAAAACAGTTAAAAACTTAAGCTTAAACTACTATATCCAATAAATTAAACTTAAGCCCTTTACTAAACCCCCGAATGGGGGCGATGCTCATATGCAACTTTCCCTTTTTATTTAGCAGAGATCTCGATGGTCGTGAGGATAAAGACGTCGCCTGCCGACTTTTTGAGTTCATTCATTCAAATCCAATGCTCGATTTTTTTATTTGCTTTGCTTGTAAATGTTCATTTCAATATTAAATTAATCTTATTTTCAAAAAAGAAATTAAATTTATAACCGTTTGTTAAAATAACGGGTAAAATAGCTTGTAACCTACTCTGTTTACGTAAATCTATAAAATATTATTTTAACAAATTATTATAATCTTAATTTCTTTTTCGAAAATAGGATTAATTTACTATTAAAATAAACATTTAGAAGCAAAGCAAATAAAAAAAAAAAATTAAAAAAAAATCGAGCATTGGATTTGAACTCTAATCAAAAAGTTAGCAGACGACGCCTTTATCCTCACGACCATCGAGATCTCTGCTAGATAAAAAGTGAAAGTTGTATATGATCATCGTCCCCATTCGAAGGTTTAGTAAAAGGCTTAAGTTTAATTTAGTGGATATAGTAGTTTAAGCTTAAGCTTTTAGCTGTTTTTAGGATGCAAATTTTGAAATGAAAATTGATATAAAAAATTATCATACATTTATAATAGGTTTAATTAAAAATTTACATTAAATCTTACTCTTATATCAGCCGTCGATATGATATTATTATGATAATATAGTACCATAAGCCACCAGCAGGAGCTCTGTTACTCGCTAGGTCTGGCGGTTCTGTCAAGCGGACCTGGCGATCTTCGTCGGAAAAAGGGAGCCACTTTCGGCGATTCGGGCCATAGGAGTTTGGTCTCCTTCTCTCTTCCTCCATGGCTATTACTCCAAAATGAACTTGCTAGGTACTAACCGTCCTGCATACGTTGGCTCTACAATAAAGGTGCAGCGGTCGTACGAGTGGTACCTATATAGTAGTATATGATATACGCGTACACCACATGCCATCGGAGAGCAACCCCCCTGGACACCTAAGAAAGGAATACGAGAAAAGATCAAGTGTACATAACCCACGAGCTACGGTAAGTTTATAAAAAAATAACTAATATAATAAATACTAGAACTAGAAATTTGCTTAGCTCGCGTGCCGCACGCGTTATTTTGATGTGTTGAACTCTCTGAAGTTACTTCCTATTTCCACTGTACCCACTACCCACCAATGAAATTTTTCGATAACGGTCTGAGGTGGTTCTATAGCTTCAATTCGATACTAATCGCTATCTCCTTTTTGTAGATGGAATAGGTTCAGGATCTGCACCTAAAATTTTGAATTCATAATTTATAATAATTTAGTTTTGTTGAATCATCTGCGCATTAAAAATTATAAAGAAAATCTTAATAAAATCATCTTAAACATTAAAATCAAAATTGGGTGCTACGAGCTAGCACCCAAAAATGAAATCTGTTTTCCCTCCATATATAAATAAATAAATGATATTTTTCTGTTTTTGATTTCCGGGCGCTTAATGACGTTTCCAATTCTTTGCAGAGGAACACTAAATTACAAGTCACTATAATTAATTGATTTTTTGTTTAGATGGGTGCTAAAGCAATCCACATGATAGCCCTGATAGCACAGATCCGTTTTAAAACGTTAAAAAACGTTTTACTCTAAACCATTTTAACTTTTGTAAATCTAGTTTGAACTAGCGCACCACGCGCGGTCTTGCATCGCTTTCCCAATAAACACGGGTGGACTTTTGGACATATAAAAACTTATCTTTCTTGAGAGCTCTGTAAGAATTTCTAAAAGACATTAATAATTTTTAATTATTTTATTAAACAAAAAATATTTAAAAAAGCAATATTTCTTTGGCGTTAGCCCCCATTTTCCGTACTACCATCCGGATGGTAGCACCTATATAGGCAACCATTTTATCAATTTTAAAGTATTTAAGAATATAAGTATTTAGAAGTACAACCTCGCGCCGTGCTCGCACGGGCTAACAATCCTCAACGTGTGATGGCGCTGTATACACATGCTCTCTCTCTCTATCTCTCTCTCTCTCTCTCTCTCTCTCTCTCTCTCTCTCTCTCTCTCTCATAGCAACATAAATGTACCTTATATTCGCCTTGTTAACGCACCATCAGCGCCAACTAGTGGCCAAAAATGGAAACCTAGGTAGGTTATAAATTGCGCGTGAGTCCGTACGTTTTCACATAAACAATGGAAAAAGTTAACAAAACAAAATTAGGACATTGGTGTTGTGTGCCACAGTGCAAATTTTATAAAAGTAGGTTACTCCACAGATTCCCTAAAAATGAAAAATTGCGCAAGAATTGGGTAATGCTTGCAAGATTGGGAAAAATATAATCTCCAATATGTGCGTCTACTCCAACCATTTTCGACGCGAGGATTATATGTCCCGTAAGTTTGTTTCAAAAAGTCCTTGTTTGAGATCAGTACACGTAGCTTCTTGTATACTTGAAACAGAAACTCTTAAAATAGAAAAAAAACTGTATTGAAAATTGTCATGCATACCATAAGTTCAAAATAGAAAAAAAACTATTGAAAATTGTCATACATACTATGATAATGGTACGCACCTGTTTAAGTACATAAGAACACCCACACAGTGCTGACATTTTCCACTCTGTCCAGCTGGACACGAACACAAGCACTCGATTTTTCATTTGAAATTTACTCTAGTCAAATTTACTTTTATTTCACGAGGCTTGTCAAAAAGAGCAGACGACGAGAGACACAGAGTAACAAGATTGGTAATGTTTTGGATGTTTGGGGTCCGTGTCCAGCTGGACAGTGGAAAATGTAAGCACTGTGTGGGTGGTTTAGAAGCTGCGTGTACTGGTCTCAAACAAAAACTTTTTGAAACAAACTTACGGGGCATATAATCCTCGCACCGAAAATGGTTGGAGCAGACGCACATATTGGAGGTTATATCTTTCCCAATCTTGCAAGCAATTACCCATTTCTTGCGCAATTTTTCATTTTTAGGGAATCTGTGGTGACCGACTTTTATAAAAATTTGCACTGTGGCACACAACACCAATGTCCTAATTTTTTTTTGTTAATTTTTTCCATTATTTATGTGAAAACGTATGTACTCACGCGAAATTTACAACCTACCTAGGTTTCCGTTTTTGGCCACTAGTTGGCGCTGATGGTGCGTTAACAAGGCGAATACCAACACGCCTCCTTACATTTATGTTGTCGCAATACAATATTTTTATTTAAATCAAATTTAACAAACTTCTTAATTTTTCAAATCTTACTCGTCCTAGAGACTTTGTTAATATGTCCGCAACATTTTTCTCTGAATTAAGTTTTACAATATCTATTACTCCCTTTTCATAATTTTCATTTACAAAATGATAATGTACCTCTATGTACTTTGATCTTTTGGTTAAGTTACCGTACTTTGCTATACTTACAGTGCCAGAATTATCCTCGTAAATATTTACAGGTTTCTTAATCTCTACATTAGAGTCACTCAATACATCTTTTATTACTAGCACTTCACTCAATGCTTCTGACAATGCAACATATTCTGCAGCTGTCGAAGACTTTGTTACGCTTCCTTGTTTTCTAGACTTCCAATAAATTTCATTTCCATACAAGATAACTAGTCGTTGATTTCCTATCTAGACAATCTCCTGCCCAATCGGCATCCACATAACATTCAAGAATATCTACCTTATCATTTCTTTTAAATCTCAATTTCAAATCTTTAGTTAAATATAAATATTTAAAAACTCTCAAAGCATACTTATAATGTGTCTCATTAAAACAGTTCTGAAAACGACTTAAATAATTAACACTGTAACTTATATCTAATCTTGTTCCTGAACTTATATACAAAAGCGCTCCTATCAGATTTCTATATTTTACATTTTCATTTATTTCCTCTGCAGGTTCTAATTTTAAATTTTGCTCCATTGAAGTCTCATACAATTTCGCTTCTTCAATCTGATATTTTCTAGCTAACGATTCAATGTACTTTTTCTGATCCAATGACATTTCATGTTTCTTTTCATCATATTCAATATTAATACCTAAATACGTACTTATCTTACTTAAATCTTTCATTTGAAATCTTTTTTTTAACAACCTTTTAATTAAATCTAAATTCTTTCTATTCTTACAGCAAATTAATAGATCATCCACAAATATAATTAAATAAATAACCTCACCCTTTTCTTTTAACATATATAAACAATAGTCATTTTCGCTTTGTACAAAACCTAATTCATTTAAATAGTTGTCGAGACACTCATACCACGCTCGTGGACTCTCACGTAATCCATACAATGCTTTATTTAACATACATACTCTTTCAGTTCCATCCTCATAACCCACAGGTTGTTTAACAAATACTTTCGATTTAACATTCCCGTTTAAAAACGCTGTCTTGACGTCCACTTGCTCAACTAATAAACCATTTTGGCAACAATATGATAATAATACTTTTAAAGTTTGAGTTTTCGCTACCGGAGAATAAATGTCATCCAATACATCCGTCTGTTGGAAACCTCTTACAACTATTCTCGCTTTATAAACATTTTCGCTTTTCTTTGTATAAATCCATTTCAACTCTAATACCTTTTCATTCTTAGGCCTTTCAAATAATTGCCACGTTTTATTTATCTTTAAACTATTCATCTCTTTATTCATAGCATCAATCCAAAAACTAGATTCATTACTTTCAATTGCCTCTTCAAAACTTACAGGACGGCGCTACAATAATTTACATAAATACAGCCACTATATACATAGTTATTATCAAATCTACTCGGCCTTTTAGTTTCTCTTTGAGACCTCCTTATTTCAGTAGCTTTTTCTTCATGGTTGTTTGTTTCATTAGCATTTAAATTTTCTAAATCCTCTTTTTCTTTATCATTTAAACTATCAATCATTTGGTTTTCAGCATTTTTGTTGGAGAAGCTGGTGGATTGTGACGGAAGAAGTAAAGGGGGTTAGTCCTTTTGTAGTTTTGATGAGGTTTTTATTGAGTGCACAAAATAATGAGATGAGTCGTTGCGGAGATGTTGCTTCTAGCTCGGACGAAACTCGAATGATGTAGAAGCAGAGAGAAGCGACAGCGCCATCATGTCGCGAGAGCATGAGGCGTACGTATTGCGAACTAGGCGCGCGCAGTGTTATACTTCTTACACTCCCTCCCTGCGAGTGACTCTGATCATTTTATTCACTCTGAATTATGTTCGTCTTGATTTGACATATCTGAAAGAAAGAGAAATTCTTTTACATCTGATTCAAAATTATATTATGAATACTGTGTTTATTTTAAATTAAGAATTTTGTCTCTGAAGTATTTATGTTTTTCTAAAGATAGAGGTTTTGTCATTATGTCTGCTATATTTTCTGATGTAGAAATCCATTTTACTTTGAATTTTCCTTCTGATACACATTTTTTAATATAATCTCCATGTGTGTCTGCCATGTGAGCTTTACTGCCTGATTTTTCTCTTTCCTCTAAATTCTTTTGAATATATTCAAGATCGTCATCAAAGTTTTTCAATTTGTGATTTCCTTCCATCTGAGTGCAATCTCCTGCTGACTTGTTGTCACACCAAATAGTGATAGGGTACATTATTTTCCCAATGATGCTTCTGATTATTTTGTCTTTTTTTTTCTTAAGTGGCATTTCGAACTCGAAAGTTCATCGCCTCATCTACGCAAGCCTTCCACGTATCTCTATTTTGTGCCAACCCCATCCATTGCGCACCCTCCCTTCCGATTTTAGTTAAGTCCGTTTTTACGTTGTCCCCGCACCTGCGCCTAGGTCTACCTAGAAGTCGCGGTGTGCTTGGCTTTCCTTTCATTATACGCGCTGCCGTGCGATCGTCTCCCATTTTTGCCACGTACCCTGCCCATCTTAGTCTACGCGATTTAATTATTCTGTTTATATTCGGTGACGAGTATAAATTGTGTAGCTCGTCATTGTGCAGTTTCCTCCACTCCCCGGTTTCTTCATCTTTCTTTGGCCCGTATATTTTCCGCAGAACCTTATTTTCGAACACCCTAAAACGGTTTTCTTCCGCTTTAGTTAGCGCCCAGGTTTCGCACCCGTACAAAATTGCCGACATTATTATAGTCCTATATATCCTTACTTTTACATTTCTAGACAGCAGTTTTGATTTTAGTAATCTATTCACGGCGTAGAAGCAGGCATTACCCGAATGAAGTCTCTTGTTAATCTCGGCTTTAATTTCGTTTCGATCATTTATGGTTGTGCCTAAATATCTGAATTCGCTAACCTTTTCGAAAGTATAATTTCCGACTCTAAGATCACCCTCACCTTCGCAAATGCCCAGTTTGTCCATGATCATATATTTCGTTTTCGATTCGCTCACCTCTAGCCCCGTGTTCTCAGCCGCATTTATGAGAATTTCCCCATTTCTCGCTACCGCTGCACCGTTATCCCCCAGTATGTCTAAGTCATCCGCATATCCCAGAATTTGTGTTTTTCCGTTAAGGGTTGCACCTAGCCCGCTAGTCTGCATTTTTCTAATAACATATTCTAGTGTTAAGTTAAAGAGTACCGTAGAAAGACCGTCACCTTGTTTCAAACCGTCGCGTATCATGAATAATTCGGATACGTTACCGCCTACTCGGACCTTTCCCGTGCTTCCGTTCAGACATATTTGAATTAATTTCACGAGTTTTTTGGTACTCCGAGGAGCACAAGGATTTGATATATTTTGCTTCGTTTGATAGAGTTGTACGCTTTTTTAAAGTCTATAAATAGTTGGTGTATTGTTTCGCAATGTTCCCATTTTTTCTCTAACAACTGTCTTATAGTAAACATTTGATCGCTCGTCGACCTGTTACGCCGGAATCCACACTGATACTCTCCTATTATATCTTCCGCGAAGGGCGTGAGTCTGGCCTGTATTACGTTTGATAGAACTTTGTAGCAGCTGGCTAAAAGTGAGATTCCCCGGTAGTTATTGCAATCTGTCTTATCTCCCTTTTTGAAAATCGGTATGATGATGATTTCCAGTTTTCCGGTATCGTTTCATTTTTCCAAATAGCACATACTAGTTCAAAAATTCTGAATATAAGCGCGGTGCCCCCATATTTAAGTAGTTCAGCTGGTATAGAATCGTTTCTCGCGGCCTTATTGTTTTTTAGTTTTTTGATCGCGGCTTCTACTTCTTTGTAGGTCGGTTCTTCCATATGGAGTTCAGCAGTGTGGATTTCATCTCCCGTTTCCTCGCAGTTTTTATGTACGTTTAGTAACTTATCAAAATATCCTTTCCACAGCTTTAGCAGTTCATTTTCACTTGTAACAAGATTCCCGCCCTCATCTTTCATTAATTGCGATCTACTCTGGAAACCTTTCCTAATAGCGTTGATTCCTTTGTACATCTCGCGCGGGTTATTTTCCTTACTATTAGTTTCTATTTTTTTAATCTCGCTCTTTTGGTACTCGCGCTTTTTGTTTCTGTAAATTACATCCACTTGCTTTCTTATTTCGTGGTACTCTTCTACGGTCCTATCGTTTCCATTGTGAACGCTGTCTACTTTAGCCTTTTTGCGCCTTTCAAACCAGAGTTCGCACTCTTCGTCAAACCATGGTTTGCTCTTTGGCTTTTTCTTTTTACCTAGCACTTTGTTCGCGGCCTCTTTTACCGTTCTTTCGATAGCCCCTCATAGACTGTTTGGGTCGTCATCTACCTCCGTCGGTGCATCTGTGTCCTCGAGAACCTGAAACCGGTTACTTATTTCTATTTGATACTGAATTCGCTCTACCCCGTTTCGGAGCTTTTCAATGTCGAAGGTTTCTACTTTGTTCGCCCGTTTACTATTTTGCCCGGCTACTAATTTGGCTCTTAATTTGGCCACTACTAAGAGTCGCAATCCGCCCCCCTACAGGTTCTTACGTCAAGTACATTTGTGTGGCGCCTCTTATCGATAAGGAAGTGATCGATTTGATTTTGCGTGGCTCCGTCCGGCGATGTCCACGTTGCTTTGTGTATATCCTTGTGCTTAAAGCACGTAGTTTTTACTATAAGATCTTTTGCCGCCGCGAAATTTATGACTCTAATACCGTTATCGTTGCTGGTTTCGTGCAGACTTTCCTTGCCTATAGTGGGCCTAAACATTTCCTCTTTCCCTATTTTAGCGTTGAAATCCCCCACTACTATTTTGGTGTCGTAAGACGCGAATTGGTCGATTAATTGTTCTAAAGCTTCGTAATAAAGATCCTTTACCTCTTCCTCTTTGTCCTCCGTAGGACAATGTACGTTATTAACCACGTAATTGTACTACGCTCCTTCGATGATGATATACGAGAGTCTGTCGTTCACGAATTTGAAACTTTTAACAGCGTGTATAATTCTTTTGCTAACCAGAAATCCGGTACCTAAGGAGTGTCCGCTCGCGCCCCCGAATATAAAGGTGAAGTTATCTTTTGCTAAAATCCCGCTATCTTGCCACCGAGTTTCTTGTATTGCTACTAAATCTAATTCGCGCTCGCCAGCTTCTTTTAAGATTTCCTGGTACGCGCCTGCTCTGTATAAACTGCGCACATTCCACGTTCCCACCTTTAAGTCCCTATTGGTTTTGGTTTGATTTTGTTTTTTTTGAGCCATGATAGTAAGTTAAACCCGCGCGTTTTGGATCCTGTTCCGATCGCAGGTGAGTCAACCGTTCTAGAGGTGATAACCCCCATACCTCTCTAGAACTAAGTATGAGAGCTTTCCGACTTTGATGAGGACGGAGCCAACTCATCGTCGGACACACTACGGAATTATTCTCGTATCCTAACGCCCCTCTGCAAGGCAGCGCGCCTTCGCTGGCTTCGTTACCGCGGAAGACCAGGTGGCGAATCATTCTACACATCCCCTTTCGGGGCAGTTGTCATCGCTCCCGCATCCTCCACGACAGCAGGATTTTTGTAATGTGTGCTAAAAGAGATAGAATATAAACATAGTGAGGTAGAAAGAGAAAGTGAAAATAGGAAATATTGTTGAGTGTTCGTTGTTGTGGTGGTGCTTGCGTAGTGTTTCTAGATGAATGCGTTCGCCAGTGTGGGCTAATCACACCGACGCCCGGGCTTATCGGCTGTCCGCGGCTGCTTATTCGATTTATTCGCAGTTAACCTCCTTCTCAGGGGCCGTTCCTCTATCCGCAACCTGAGGACGCGCTGTGTAGTGGTGATAGGCACCCACCCGTCCGCTCTGGACGACAAGACCCGCTTAGGGTACCGGCGTTGCAACAGGATTGCTTTGTCTAGTGAAATTAAATCTTGGCAACAGTTACTCATTGCTAAATACTCTGACTGGCAAGTTGACAATGATATATGTGTTTGCTTTTAACTTCGCCACATAATTGGATCACCAAATAGTAATATTACATATCCTCCAGTGGAAGATGAATCGTACCAATCTCTGAAGCTGGCGTCTGACATAGCTTCCAATTCTTCTTTTTCTACTTTGAACGTCAGTTCAACATCTGAGGTATCTCTGAGATATCTGAAAACACGTTTTACGTTTTTCCAGTAATTTTCAGTGGGGTTCAGTTGTCTCCTTGACAGATAATTTAATGAAAATGAGATGTCGGGTCTGGTTGCTCCAGCTAGATAGAGTAAACTACCTATTGCTTCTCTATAGGGAGCTTGTGTTCTTATTTGATTTTCTTCATTGATTTGTTTTTCTTCTGAATCTCTGATTTCTCTGTTTCGTATTGGTCTTGTTACCATGGGTGTCTTCTGAGGTTTGCACTATTTCAAGTTGAAGCGTTCTAAGCATTTTTCAATGTAATCTGATTGTGACAATTTCAGTGTCTTTTCCTCCATGTTTCGAGCGATTTTCATACCTAGAAAAACTTTTGGTTCTCCCAAATCTTTCATCTGAAATGTGGCATTAAGTTTATACTTTATTTCGTCTAGTTTCCTCTGATCATTACCTGCTAGTAAAATATCGTCTACGTATAATACCAGCACAACCATCTGATTTTGTTTTCTCCATGTGAATAAACATGGTTCATTTATGTCATTTTCTAGACCAAATTCTAATGCAACTTCTGAAAAGCGTGCGTTCCATTTCTTGGGACTGATTCTCAGTCCGTACATAGATCCGTTTAGTGAGGGTCTGTCGACGAAAGTCCAGACATTGTTATCTTCCATTGACTAGTTCTTGATTTATGGCTTCAGTCCATCTGAGTTTATCAGCTGATTCCATGGCCCCTTTATAACTTGTTGGATCTCTGAATATTCTTGCAATAGACGCATATATTAATTCATCATTATCTGTTTGATTTTCTCTGATTTCTTTGGGTTTCTTTAGTGTAATTAGCTTCTGATTTGTGTTTTCCGATACATGGTCTACTGTAGCTTCTCTGAGGTGTGTCCAGGTTCTTCTGTTGGTTTTGGTTTTTCTTTCTAGGCGTGGTCGTTTTTCAGGTTCTGGTTTGTTCATGATCGTTTTATCAAAAATTTTATTCTTTGATTCATTATTATCTGGTTTTCTTTTCTCAACTCTTCTTGGGCTATGAGGTTTGTCTTTTTCCAAGATGTTGTCTTTGTTAGTCACTGGTTCATCTGATTTTTCATTTATTTCTAAGATTTCACTGATCTCTAAGTTTTCTTGTAAGTCAGGCTTATGTACATCTTTGTATACCAGTTTTTCGTTAAATCTGACATGTCTGGAAGTTAGAAATCGTTTTGACTTCGGGTGCCATAAAACATACCCTGTTTGTGAGTATCCTGCCATAATTGCTGTATTTGCATTCTCTGAAAATTTACTCTCTGAAATAGGTATTTTAACATAAGCTAAACAACCAAAGCGTCTGATTTTATCGATATGAGTATTTCCTTTTGGTGATATTCTTTTTAGAGGTATTTCTGAATTAATCCCTTTGTGTGGTGTTCTGTTGTAGATATGTATTGCAACCTCAAGGGCAAGAATCCACATGCTTTTCGGTAAACCTGAGTCTAACATGAGGGCTCTGATTTTCCATTGTAATGTCTTATTGAATCTCTCTGAAGTACCATTATGTTGTGTAGTATACGGAGGTGCAAATTCAGCTTCTATTTTTTCTCGTTTCATGACTTCTGAAAATTTGCTGCCTGTAAATTCGGTTCCATTGTCTGTTCTGATATAGCATACTTTTTCGTCTTTGCCAAGAATGTTTCTGGTAGTGACTAAAAACTTTTCAAGACAGTCTCCAGCTTCATTCTTATGTTTGACTGAGTACGTCTTTGCGAACCTAGTGTATTCGTCTATGAATACCACAATGAATTTATTATCACCTGGATATGAGACTGGTTTTATTGGTCCCATCGTATCAGTGTAAATTCTCTGTAGTGGTCTGGTAGCTTTAGTTCTTACTTCCGAGAAAGGAAGATTTTCCATTTTTGCTAGTATACACACTTGACAGTCAAGAATTGTTTTATCGAATTTTATCTTTCTGAGTTTCTCTTCTGATTTTTGTAGTACTATTAGGTACTGTAATGATGCATGGACAAGTTTAATATGCCAGAGCATCCCTTCGCTCAATTTCTTTTCAAGTCTCTCTGATTTATTTGTTGTGTTGTTCTTTAGAGATTCTATATTTTCATCTGAGATTTCGTCTGATACATTTTCTAAGTTTAGAATCTTCCTGTTTAGAACACTTTCATCCATGTTCATATCTTGTATTTCATTTGAATTCAAGTTTTGTTCGTTAGTTATTTCTTGCTCTTTCTCCCTCCCAATCTCAGCAGGACTTGTCTGAATGTTTTCTGATTCGACATTTTCTTCTGAATTATCATCATTTTCAAGGTTCATGATGTCTGCCTGAGATTGTTGCAGAAATTCATCAACGGAGACTATATTTGCCATACAGGAGTATGTATTGTATTTAATGTTGTGATTGTCTGATACTCTCTGATTTTCGACTTCAAATGAAATAATCCAGTTTGGTTTTTCGTAAATTCCTGTGAGGTACTCTGATCCTGACATTTATCGAAAATTTTGAGTATTTGTCATCTAAATATATACTCAAACCTGCGTCTGCAAAGCGTCTAAGAGATATTAAATTGTCTGAAATATCTTGTGCAGCTATTACGTATGTTAATAAAATTTTGTTATTTTCGTCTGATGTAGGTTTCAAGTATAGATCGTCTTTTCCATCTATAATAATGTTGGCTGATTTATTCTTGTTCGCACTTCTGATTATCTCTCCTGAACTCTTTTTGAAATTACTTAGAAATAGGCTTTTATTTATAATGTGTTCCGTCGCCCCGGAATCCACAATAAAAACTAATTTTGATGAATCATCTCTGATATTAGATTTATTGTATTTACCTGCTAGCCTTGCTTTGTTGATTTCTGCTTGTTTTTGTGTTCGGCCTGGAGTTTGGATCGTTACTTGCTTTTTGAAATTTACCCGTTTGTTATTACCTCTGAATTTACCTCTGACATTATTATATCCGCCTCTACCTCTACCCCTATTACCTCTGAAGTTATTGTTTGTGTATGTGTTTTGTGTATTGTTAGAGTAATCTGATGATTTTGCATACCCGTCTTTAGGATTATCCTTGTTTGGAGAAGTGTCTCCCTTGTGGTTTGCTAAAGCCTGGCAATAAAAGCAGTACCATAGTCTGTATTCTGCTAAGGGGCAATCTGCAGCCTTGTGTCCTATTTTATTGCATCTGAAGCACTTAGTCGTCTGATTGAAGGTTTGAGTCACTAAGTTTGCTTTAATATCTGAAGGTTTTCCGTCTGAAGTTTTATTTTGTGCTTCTATCTGCAACAAATACGTTATCATATTATCCAAGCTCATTTCAGTTCCAGTCGACTGAAGTCTTGTTATATTAGCTGGACCAAGTTCAGCATATGCGTAACAAGCTGCTTGAAAAAAAGCAGATATTTTCTCTGCTTCTGATAGAGGGGCATCAGTATTGCAAAATTCAAATTCGTTAACAATAGTTTCGAAACGATCACAAAAATCATCAACTGATTCTTTCTTTGACATTTTCAAACTATATAATTTACTTCTCATGGCAGAATCTGTTACATTTGTTTCTGCTCTTCTGAAATCTCTGATTTTATTTAATATTTGTTTTGGGTCGTCAATCTCTAATATTCCCTTGTGATAGTATCTATCTACATGATTTATGATAATGTCTCTGACTGTGGAGGTTTTCTTTTCTAATTCTGATTTGTCGAATAGACTGATTAAGGTTTCATTATCTTCCAAAATAAATAATAAGTCATTTGTTTTTAAATCTGATTTTAAATAATCCAACCACTCGTTCAGAGGCATTTTTCGTGTAAGCATGTAGTTGCGTTTGATGTGTTTGTGTTTCTTAAGGAAGTGTTGTTAGTACTCTGATTTATGTCTCTGACGGTAGAGTTTGCGAGGGGATTTGTTACCTTCTGATTTTGTAATTCTTTAATAAGATTCCTCATCTCCATAGCTACTCTGTTGCTTTCCACCATGGACTTCTGAAGACTTATGATGGCGTTGGCTTGCTTTTCTAGGACCTCTGACTGATTGTTCATAGCTGCCTTCAAGGCTTTGATGCTATTTTCCACCATCTCCAATCTTCTGCCATACGGAGCAGGGTGATTTAGAGTAACATACTCTATTCCCTCTCTTCCTAAAGTTATAAACAAATATTCTGATTAAACATTCAACTTCTGATTTCTTACTTCTGAATTTACTTATTAATTTATATAAAAATAAGTGTTTTTATAGGCCTATTGTCTGTCTCTGATTTATTTGTTTATATTCTAATAGAAACCCTTTTACCTTGTGAGGTTGGTTGAATTTCCTCGTCTGAACTGTCTGACATCCTGACACTTCTGGTACTTCTGAGTTTTATTTCACCCTGTAATGTTGAATGTTTCTTTTAGTTTTAATTTTTGCTTAGTCTGACCGCACTGCAAGTTAGATTAGCCTGAGAGAAATGTTTTATTCCGCCGAACAACACACACGTGCTTCCTCCCAACCTGAGCAAACGAACGCAATTTTCTCAATTTTGTGTGAGGGGCGATCGCACACGTATATGCTGTTGCGGTGAAACTGCAAACAGCAGTTTGCTAAATTTGTAGTTTTATTGTTTATAGGAAGGCTCGACTTTACTGCACTGCCGTATTATCGAGGATCTATTTAATTCGTGTTTCTTTTATTTTAAAATTCTCGTCTGATTGATTTTTAATTTTAAGTCCAAGGAAAAAATACTCTGATAGAAAGCAACGATGACGAGAGAAAAAATTTTCTGTTTGCAAGTACTTAAACATACGGTATTATTCCATAAACATCTGAGAAAAATATTCTGGAAACAACAAACGTTCGCTTCATGTTTCCGAGAGAAAAACTGAGAGATCGAAACGTAAACAAGCCGGGCGCATGGCTCTCCGCGCCGCGCGACGCTGCACGCTTGTCTCCGATTCCGAGAATCGGCCCGCGTGAGCTCGCGCCGGTGTGCGGTCGCGCGGTTACTACACGCACTATAGCACTTCTGTGTTTTGTTTTCTCTCTATTACTCTCTGAATGATAATGGAAACAGAACTTGGTTTTTTTTTTACTATAAATCTCTCTTTCTAATGTTTTTCTCTATTCTGACAATGAGCTAATTAGACACCGCACTGTCTATCCTATTTTTCGCAACTCTGAATACGGCACGGTTAAACAAAAAGCACTCCTGAGACCGAGCAAATGAGATATTTAATAATTAAATCATCTGATTAGCTTTTCACATCTAATTTCTATTTTCCTTTGTTCGGAAAAAAAAACGTTACCTCTGAAATCGTAGTGATCAGTTCTTCTGACCCGAAAAAATCCGTCAAGCCTGCTGGCCCACAACCTGTTGGGGAAGCTGGTGGATTGTGACGGAAGATGTAAAGGGGGTTAGTCCTTTTGTAGTTTTGATGAGGTTTTTATTGAGTGCACAAAATAATGAGATGAGTCGTTGCGGAGATGTTGCTTCTAGCTCGGACGAAACTCGAATGATGTAGAAGCAGAGAGTAGCGACAGCGCCATCATGTCGCGAGAGCATGAGGCGGGCGTATTGCGAACTAGGCGCGAGCAGTGTTATACTTCTGACAATTTTCATTCAAATTCTCATCTTCTAAATCACTATCGTTTAAACCTATACATTTAACATCTTCTTCAATAACATCAACATGTCTTGCTACAATAACTCTATTTCCAATCAAAACTCTATACCCAGTTACGTCATAGCAAATTAAAATTCCTAAGTCAGCTTTCCTATCCCATTTAGAATTTCTTTTGCATTCAGGCACCCTAACAAAAACTTTACTTCCATAGAGTTTCAAGTATTTTGTATCTGGCTTCTCATTAAAGAATATCTCATAAGGAGATTTGTTTCTTTCAATTGTGTTGGTTATAACTCTATTTTTCATATAAGCTGCAGCGCAGACTACTTCAGGCCAGTATTTTTTTTTCTAATTTAGCCAGTACCATTCAATTCATGTACATACGGTGGACATGGTTCTAGTTCAATCCGTTTTTCTTTAAATAACCTATACATATTTTTATTCAAATATTCGGTGCCATTATCACATCTCAGTTTCTTTATCCTTTTTCCAGTTTTCAACTAAATTTATATATTCAACAAATTTACCATATACTTCATCCTTAGACTTAATAGAATAAACTTTAGCAATTTTGCTGTAATCGTCAATAAAATTAAGGAAATATTTTTCCCCTTTATAACCTTCAGAATGAGGCCCATTGAAATCTGTGTGAACTATTTCTAAAATTTATCTCGCCCTTTTTCTGTTGTTATCAAATGGTATATTGTGCATTTTATTCTCTATACATGTAGCACATTTAAAATGATCTGACTCTATTTCTTTGGGTAAACCTACCAATACATCATTTTTACACATAGTATTTAAATAATTAAAGTTCACATGATCTAATGTCCTATGCCATTTTTCTTTCAATGTTATTTCATTATTTTCTTTTCTTACCACGTTAGACTCAATACTTTTATCTATATAACTTGTCATTTTATAGATCCTGTCTTTCTTCCACGCAATTGTAATCAATTTATTATTTCTATCAAAAACTTTAGCATTATCTCCAATTGCTACTACTTTATTTTTATCAGTCACTCTGGCAACTCTAATCAAATTGTTATCCATTTCTTTAATAAAAAATACTTTTTCTATTTCAATGTTAATTTCTTTGTCAAAAACTTTAAATTTACTTTTTACACATCCTACTTTGGTTGCCTTTAAAATTCTACCATCACCTACTTTAACTTTAATCGGTTCGCTTAATGTCACTGAATCATAAAAATAATTTTCATCATTTATTATGTGGTCTGAACACCCGCTATCAAAAATTGTCGTTCGCATTATACGCAGAATTTATCTGCACTAACGCGCTAAATACCGCGCCATCTCTTGCCCTTCGTTGACCTTGACTGCCGTTGCTGTTCTCTCTCGCGCCTCTGCCGCGCTGCCCGTAGCCGCTGCCGCCGCGCCGATTTAAATTTTCACGATGCTGACTGCTCCCGCGTCCGCCGCGTGCGCCGCCTCACTGCTGCTAGTAGCCTCTGTTGTTGCCCCTTCCTCTTTGTGGCGCGCGACTCTCCCGGCCGCCTCCTTACTGTGACGCGCGATTCCCGGAATTGTTTTTCGTCGGGCAATCGTACTGTATGTGTCCTATACCACCACATACATAACATGTCTTTTTATTTTCCTCCTTTTTCTTGTCTAACACAAAAGCACTAGATTTTGAATTTCTACTATCTCCATTTCCTTTTTTGAATTCTAATTCCAATTTCGATTTTAAAAATTCCACTGTTTTGTCCTTTTCCGGCAACGCATCAACTATATCCACTATATGCGATAAACATTTTGGCAGTGTTAATAAAAAATAATTCAATCTATCTTCCTTTGTTACATTTTCTCCTGCATTTTTCAGTTCGTTCGCAAGTTTCTCAAATCATTATAAAAGTCTGTCGGGTTTTCGCTTTCTTCCATTTTTAAGTCGAGTAACTTCCTTTTACACAATAGTTTCACTGCACTGCTTTTAACCAAATAATTCTCGTCCAATTTGTCAATCATTTTCTTGGCACTTTCTTCTGAAATAATCAATTCTAATTGTGTATTTGTCATACTGTTTACAATATAATTTTTTGCTCTAATTTCTTTCTTTTTCCATTCAGCTTCCTCTATTGTTGTCGGTTTTTGTTCACTTTCAATAACTTCGTTACACTCTTTGAATTCCAAGAATAACTTCAATTTGTACTTCCACTTGTCATAGTGTGTGCCGTCAAATACTTGCAACGTGAATCCTTTGTTCTCGGAAGCCGCCATTTCGAATGTGTCAGTTACTAACTTCTTATTACGTTTAATTTCCATCTCTTTGTCTTCTGTATCAAGAAATTCTTTTTCACTTTCACTATTGGTTTTTTCTTCTTTTAGCATTTCACTTCTTGCACTTTAGCTGTCCCTACGACACTCGAAAGTCGACGTAGAGCCCAGAAATAAATCCAAAACCAGGGACTGCCACCATGTTGAGATATTCCGTGGATCGAAGGGTGAGGTGGCGGCAATAACTTAATGTACCCGACTTCGTAGCAATAATAACTTTTATTCAAATAGTAAACTTGAACTCCCGACACTCTCTCTGCTACAACCGCTCTCTGCGGAGGCTGACTATCAAGTGGTCACTCGCGCCGTGCTCGCACGCGCTAACAATCCTCAACGTGTGATGGCGCTGTATACACATGCTCTCTCTCTCTCTCTCTCTCTCTCTCTCTCTCTCTCTCTCTCTCTCTCTCTCTATCTCTCTCTATCTCTCTCTCTCTCTCATGGCAACATAAATGTACCTTATTAACCAACACATATTTTCTTGTAAAAAAATTATATCATGCCTTTCAATAAATACTACAAATACTGATGAAAAATAATTTGTTTATTTTCTTATCCTTTACTATTATAACATTATTACCCTATGAAAGTAATGCCTGCATCTTAATTACATACGCAAATGAAATATAATTTGCTTTTGCTCCATCTACAGTTTCTTTTTTTAGGCACGACCGCGACACGGAAGTGCCTTATAGTTTCGTCTGCGAAAAATGTGTGAGATGCGATATCTCACGCAATTTTCGACCGATCGGGCTGAAATTTTAGGAGGTCTCCTTTTGCAAAAGCAAAAGGAGACCTAAAAAACTATTTTTTTTTATCCCGATCCTCTACGTCGTTTTGAAATGCGAGCACAATTTGTTCGATTTTTAAGCGTTTTTTAATAAAAATTTTCCTGTGATGCGATTATCTCGGAAAGACTTTAATCAATCAGGCTAAAAATTTGTGTGCGAACTCCCCTCGTAATACTAAGCTGACATATTTATTTTGGGCTTGATCCTGCACGTATACGCAGAATGCGGTCACCTCCAAAAATTGCTAAAAACGGGTTTTTAGCTCTAAGTCGAATTCTAAGCATTCTACAAAACAAAGTTAAATGGAAAAGTTATAGATCTTTGAAAAATACAACTTTTTCCCATTAACATCAAATCATGAAAATGCTTATAACTCGAGTTTACAGCCCAAAATCGATTTTTTACAGCTAAAAACCAATTATTTGCCATAAAACATTACGGATTTACGTTTTACACGAAAATGTTAAATGTAAAAGTTCTAAACATTTTCAAAATACAACTTTTTACCGTGGCAAACATTTTTTTCAAACACTTTTTAACATACACAACCCTAAAAGCGATTTTTTGATACATAAATTCAATAATAACTTCGGTGCAACATGACCCATCCAACCCAATTATTTTCAGAAATTTTCCTATATTATTAAAAGCTGAAAGTTATATTTTGGCCTTTATCTCATACATATATACAAAATTAAACCACTTTTTAAATTAAAATATAAAAAATGCATAATTTAGGAAATACGTAATCGCCGAATACTATCCGTGTAACTTGGCATCATATAACGACGTACGCTATATTAATTAAATCTTTTAAGCTGAATCAGTACAATTCACTTTCAAAATTCAAGTGTATATACTGAACTAGAAAAACCTTAACTCAATAAAGAAAAATGCTTAGATTGAAGAAAAGCTCTAAGTAGCTTACTACATCCCTCTAAACTATGCTAAATACCTAAACAATCAATTTTCTAATATTCGAATTGAAATCCTACAAACGAAATATCATCCTTTTGTTTACTTTCTCTTGAAAACTGCGATACAAAAGTGTTGTATTATTTATCTGAAATTACAATAGAATAAAATTAAAATAAGATATATTTTAAGAATATCTACAAACAAAAATAAATAATTGATACAAATACAAATAAGTTACTAATTTTTCAGTAGTTTTGATGATAGTGTTGATGACCGCCAGAAGAATACCAATCAAAACTTTGACAACAATATTGAAAAAAATAACAGGATAATACTGTATAAGCACCGACAGGCATTACGAACGCGAAGCGCGAGCGTCAGCGGTCGTGCCTTATGCGCAAAACGCGAAGCACGCTAGTTCATTATATTTTACAGAACACTTTATAAATACACACTCGTTTTGCCTAATCTTACACGTACTGTTACATTAATGCATGTATTACACGCATTTTATAATGAATTATTTATGTAATAACTTGAATGGTCTTATATACTATCACAGATTCTTACCACTTGCGAGTAATAAAATCCGGACGCCACCTGGCGACGAATCATTCTTCATCATTTCTTAGTATAATTCAATCGTTTTGCATTGTTGGAATAGTGGATAAATAAATTAACACTGTGAGGTTTAAATAATAATGTGATATATTGTAAGTAAGTTGTCGGCTGTAGCCTCGGTGAATGCGTCCGCTCACATCGGAGTCTAACAGGCAAGAGAGCGAGTACAGAGTATACAGCGTAGTCGGCGCTTAGATTGTACACGCGAGACATGCGCAGTTCACTTGCTCTCCCATGAGCACGTCTGACTGCACGAAATCGTCGCGAACCAACAGATGGCGCGACGAGTACCGTTTTGGTACTTATAATCAAGATTATATATTATTATACTTCCTATATTACAACATGCATAATCGAAATGGATCTTTATTTTTGGTATAAAATTTGATCGTATCTAAACGTTTTCAATCTGTTGCGTGTGCAATGCTCTTTATATTGTCTAAAATTCGCTGGATCATGATGTAGTGTTATCGTTTTCAATCTAGATTAATTTAATGGTTCTTAACATATAATATTAGTAGAATATTTTAATACTTTTTAATTGTTTATTGTTCAATACAATAAAAATGTTCTGGAAATGATAAATGTGAAAAATTTTGATTAATTGTGTTGGAATGTAAAATAATGTGGAAATTACAAATTTTACATTTAAATTTGGAGCATCAGTAACATCAAACCTGTCACAATCATTACAAATTTTCATGATTTTTCAAAATGCTTCACATGTTTACAAATTTATATTGGCAACTCAGAAAAGCGTTCTTTTTATAGTAATATTTGTGCACAGTATTTCATGTTTTCTCACAATTAGGCATATAATATATTTGCTCCCTACGAAGAGTAGCACGTTTCGCGTCCTTGCCGCGAAGACTAGCGCATTTCACGAAAACACTGGTGGTTTCGGGGCTTTATGCTTAAACAATAGATGATATTTACGAATGCCAAAGTAGTACATTGTAATATTCACATGCAAAGAGTCAGCTAGTACAAAAATTATTAAATTATCATAAGTATTTCTCATACTACAAAGAGCATTAATTTGAGCCGTAAAACGTGCTATTCCGCGGCGAAAAGTGAAAAGTTCTAGTCTTTGCGGCGGAATAACCAAATGTACTAGTCTTCGGTGCGAGATCTGAAATGTACTACTCTTTGTAGGGAGTGATGATGTATTATCTCACATTTACAAAATATTATTAAATTTAAAGACTAAGATGTACAGTTTTAATGCACTCAAATTTTTAAGAGTGCGGAGTAATGCAACTTCTATCTAGGAGCTCCAGATCGCCAATCACTGAATCTAGTCACGCTCCATATTTTTGGCATTTAAGTATAAGGATGCTTTCAAACGGTGTCGGTGTTTCGGGTTAGCCATGATGGGTCACAGAGAGTGCGCACCGAATTTTTTATTGGTGTAATTCGGATTCATCAACTAACAATCACAAAGAATTAAAGTTTATCACTTTTAATTGCGTTATAAGTAGTTAAAAATGATTTCAATGATTTTCATTAAATACAATACTGTATATTAGAAACTATTAAAATGATTTCAATTGTATGTTATTAGAAACAATTTCATTTGGCTCATCATTAATTACGATTAACTAACAAACAATCAAATATAATTAAAATTTATTACTTTTAGTTATAATATAGTCTTTTAAAACCGATACGATTACTATGGATTAAACCTGACATTACCGCATTATTTTCAGCGATTTCAAGGACATTAAAATAGATTAAAATAGATTAAATGGAATTGTTAGTGATAATGCGGATCGAAAACGTTTAAAATTAATGCTAAAAAATAAGCATTATTTACTACACGATTAAAATGTATTAAAATTGATTCTTCTAAAATGATAACGAGGATTAGAAGTATTAAGAACGATTAAAATGTGATTAAAATTAATCAAAGTTTATTGCTTTTAATCTTCAGCTATTAGCAGGGCGTACTGCTTTTGGTTCTAAAAAATCGCTTCTAGAATTGTTGTTTGTCAAAAAGTGTTTGAAAAAAATGTTTGCCACGGTATAAAGTTGTATTTTGAAAATGTTGTATTTTTCAAAGATCTACAACTTATCTATTTAACTTTTTTTTGTAGAATGCTTAGAATTCGATTTAGAGCTAAAAAAAATTTTTAGCGATTTTTGGAGATGGCCGCATTCTGCTTATATGTGCGGGATTAAGCTGAAAATAGGACCATAAGGTTCTGATGGTGAGGGAAGTTTGCACACAAATTTTTAGCCCGATCGACTAAAGTTTCTCAGAGATAATCGTATAACACCAACATTTTTATTATAAACTGTACGCAAAAATCGAACAAATTGTGCTCGCATTTAAAAAAAACGTAGATTATCAGGATAAAAAAAATTAGTTTTTCAGTTCGTGCGAGAGAAGACTCCTTCCAAAATTTCAGCCCGATCGGTCGAAAATTGCGCAAGATATCGCATCTCACACATTTTTTGCTGACAAAACTATACCCTGCTAATAGATGAAGATTAAAAGCGATAAAATTTGATTAATTTTAATCACATTGTACTCGTTCTTAATACTTCTAATCCTCGTTATCACTTTAGAAGAATCAATTTTAATACATTTTAATCGTGTAGTAATTAATGCTTATTTTTAGCATTAATTTTAAACTTTTTCGATCCGCATTATCACTAACAATTCTATTTAATCTATTTTAATCTATTTTAATGTCCTTGAAATCGCTGAAAATAATGCGGCAATGTCAGGTTTAATCCATAGTAATCGTATCGGTTTTAAAAGACTATATTATAACTAAAAGTAATAAATTTTAATTATATTTGATTGTTTGTTAGTTAATCGTAATTAATGATGAGCCAAATGAATTTGTTTCTAATAACATACAATTAAAATCATTTTAATAGTTTCTAATATACAGTATTAAAATCGCAAATAATACATAATTCTATCGTTTTTTCTATCGATTACGATTTTTGAAATCGTTTTTGATCTTCTGGTATTAGTAGGGTAAGGCACTTCCATATCGCGGTCGTGCCTAAAAACGTTTTTTTTATAAGGACTCGATTAAAATTGATTAGAATCAGCAGGAGTCAACAGATTCTAATACAGAAAACAACAATTGAAGTCCATGGTTAATACCAAACATTAGCTCATGTTTCAGTACCTCTTCTGTTAGTTAGACACTCTCACTCTTCAAACAAGAGATGATGAGTTCATTCCTTCTGTTGACGTACATATTTGTAGTTTGAATCATTTTTTAAGTAGTTAAACACTGAATCACTTTATCTTTAATGTCAACTGGTTTGTTACCTACATTTTTCACTGTTATTTTAGGTACTTTATTCAGGAGTGGCTTTGGAAGACGAAGAAAGGTGTGTCCTGGCGTGGCGGCGAAATCGAACTGATACGGGCTTCCGCCTTTTGGGCTCAAAAGTAGCCTCCCCGGCAAGATCCCCGTAATAAGGGCACTGTTGTCGGGCCACTCCCCTGACCAGGGTCGGACCTCGGGGTTCCCCGAGGGTGACCTGTGGACTGGCCAGCGGCTAAGGGCAGACCCCCATTACGTTCGGGAGGAGACGAAATGGGTACTTCATCCAACCCCCAATCCTAAGGTGTGAGACATCATGTTGAGGGGACTAGTTGACTGCTGAGGTACTAGCCGGTCACAAACGATGCCTCGGAGAAATTAGGCAAAATCTTGGAGTATCTAGCCTTACCATCGCATGCGGGGCTCTGGGACGGCCGACCGTTTATTTCCCTAGCTACTCGTGGGATCAAAATAAGTTCTGTACAATTCACAAATAGTAGTAGTAGTAAGGAGAAGGAGGAACAAGGACCGTTCTGACAAACGCCCAAAAAGCGAACCCGCTCATCATCGTGTTGGTGCTGGAGGACTACCCTGATAGTCCGATCACCCCTGAGTTGTTCCAATAGTTCCGGGGTGCGGTCAGGAAAGAGTTGGACCCGCAGCCGCCGAACACATGGCCGAAATTCGACGCCTCCTTCTGTAAGGAGGGGGCGTTAATCCTTGTAGCCAAGTCCGTGAAGCCCGAAAATGATTTGCAGTTATCGTGATAAAAAAAAATATCAGTAATTGCGGAATCGTTAACAACATTAACAACCGCAATTAAAAAATCTCCGGGTGCCCTCAATTTTTTATAAAAAATCAAAAACTTTTTGGGTATCGGCAAAACGTAGATATACCGTTTTCTCAGTTGGTGCTACTTGTAAAAGTACTAGACCAATGCAAATCGATCGCAATTTAATTGCGGGTTATGAAAATAATTTCGTTTTTATCAAATTCGCAGTAATTTGTAATATATTCGTTACATAATTATTTTGATTATTTAGGTGCGAAATCGGGCCATTCCATGTTCCGCGTTTCATGCAGCTCAGCTGTACACCGCGGTTTCGTTTCGAATTGTGCATCACAACATAACCTAAAATTCTATCTCTATAGGAAATTATTGTTAAATATATTTAACAGTGGTAAAATTTATAAATATCTAATATTACGTGCACATACAACTCTGTGTTTCCGCAAATTTTAGATAACTTGACTCTCATGCAGGATTCAAGAAAGAAACATAAAATGTTTCTAAAAAAGACGCGATATCATCCTTAATTAAATTAGCGACGTGCTTACAGCATCAGGAGTTAGTTATCAAAAAGAAATTAGCAAGATCGTACGAATCTACAAAAATGGAAGCTCTTAAGGCTGAAGTGGATCAGGACATACAACAGCTACAGTGACAGCTGAAAGATGTTGAGCGGATATTGAAATGAGACTGGGCTATCTAGGTTGTCAGAGTAACCTTTCTATTATATCCTGAACGGACAGATGATTAAACCTCATTCTAGCATTTTGATCACATCTGCACACGCAAGTAGACAGTTTGTCTGGCACCTGTCGGGTGACCTTTGCATGTCAGTGCTCATCAACGCTCACATTCAAGAGACTGAGGATATTGAGATCATGTCAACTGTCAATAGATTCTTCCAGCAGCTCGTCAAGCAATGTTCAATAAAACTGCATATACTCTTACTTTAAAAGAGTCATGCGCTACTAGATGCTTATGAATATTATAAAATCTTCGGTTTTGTGAATGAAAATTGAAAAAAGAAGTGAGTATGTGACAATAGTTAAATAAAAAAAAGATCATGACTGGTAAAATAAAATATAAGCTTGATTTATAATTATAGATAATGTAAAACAACTTTGAAAGATGATCATACACTAAGCAATTCTGGAAGTTCCATTGCATTAGGAGCTTGTTCTGATTAAAGCCTGGAGTTGAAGTCAGGTGATGGGATTATTATTCAGCAGACTATCCTATAGGCATATTTATTTGATATTGCTTAGTTTAATTCAGGTTATGATTATTATTTTTGGTGTGCATACATTGGTTTATGCAAAACCAAAAATTGTACCTGTAATACCTCATAACCTTATGAATACAACGGCTTATCTAAAACACCGTTAGAATCATTGTACTTGTATTCAATATACAAGTATAATGATATAATGATTCTTTGTACTTGTATTCAAATATACAAGCTCATTTTCATGCACATAGTTATATTTCTGTAACATTAAATAAGATTATGGCTATAAATTGTTCTTTGAGATTTTATTTTAACACATTTATTCATTGAATCGAGAGCTTGTCTCTTCTAATTAGCTTTACTTTTTGACATCCTTTGTGAAGTTAATTTTCTGTAATCAAATTTAGAATCAATGTCATTGTTGAACCCTTCGGGTTAGTGTACCTTCATTTAATACTCATTGTTGGAGATTACACTTATATCGTAGAATACGCACGTGTGCTCGTGCTTTCTATATAGCCATCTTATGCTCTAGGCGGTCGAGCTGCTTCTCCTACTCTATACTCACGTTTTCACACTATACCTATTGTTACCACTACCGCGCGCTAGTCTATCCTGCTTGCTATAGTCGCGCACGCATGCCTGTTCGTATACTCTCTATAGTGTGTACGGATAGTAGCATATAAATTACTCATATCTCAACACACCTCCTTAATTTGTATGCTACTTAAACATTAAACAATTTTTAAATTTATTCTAAAATTTTCGAATTTAATCCTACCCAGAGCCGTTGTTAAAATATCAGCAATATTATTTTCTGAGCCTACTTTTACTTTTACTACAATTTCAATTTCTTTCTTTTCGTAGCACTCATTTACAAAATGATAATGTACTTCAATGTACTTCAAGTTTTTCGACATGTTACCAAATTTTGCTATTGCTATGACTTCTGAGTTATCCTCGTATATTTTTATTGGTTTTTCTAGATTAATACTAAAGACTTTTAGCAAATGTTTAACAACTTTGATTTCACTTACAGCTTCTGATAAAGCTACGTATTCAGCGGCTGTTGACGACTTTGTCACACTGCCCTGCTTTCGGACTTTCCAATATATAACATTTCCATATAATCCTGTCGAGGATTTCCTATCGGATTTATCTCCTGCCCAATCAGCATCAACAAAACTGTCCATGACTTCAGCATTTTCATTCTTTTTATAAGTTTACTTTAAGTATTTAATCAAATACAAATATTTTAGAACTCTCAACGCATATTTATAATGAGTTTCATTATAGCTATTTTGAAATCGATTTAAAAATTTACACTATAACTAACATCTAGTCTTGTTCCAGAGCTTATATATAATAGTGCTCCTATGAGATTTCTATATTTTATATTACTTGATGCTATTTGTGCGGATTCTAGACTTGAATTTTGTTCCATCGGTGTTTTAAATAGTTTACTATTTTCAATATTATATTGTGTTCGGGTTATGTAAGAGTGGGAAGGGGAATTTTGAATTTCGCGCCGTAGCGCGGCGAGCGCTGCAGCGAGAGCGGTCGAGCGAATGCGCGCGCTGATGTGGCCCTCTCCCGTTTGCACGGGCTCCGACGCGCGGGAACACGTGCAGTTCAGTTCTGACAGCTCCTCTCGAGTAGTCAGTCGACATTGCTCTTTTGTACTTGCGATTGCGAAAGCCTCTTTATAAATTGCATGCGAATAGAGTCGTCATCATCGTCCTTTTCAGAACGATCGACACTCTTTATTGTATCACCGTGCGTTGCGTAGTGTGTGTGTGCATTTTGCGTGCGGTGTGCGGATTGTGTGAGTTCTTCGAGTGTTGGGATTTCGGCCACGTGCGAGCTTCCTCGCCGTGTCGATTTCCACCCGGCGATTGCTACCTGCGCGGCAGGGCTGAAAAGGCTTGCCCGTGATCCAGGATTGGTTCCCTCGAGACGCCGAGGCGTCCTGCGACCGAGGAAGGTGCATCCCACCAACGTGCGGCCAGGGCTTTACGTCGCGCCGTCCACGTCTCGTTCTGCGAATAAGGTAGGAGAGCTCTCCAGAGTGCGAAAGGTACCTCGCGGCGATAGAATTAAGTTACTTGCGTTTCTTTCTCTGTTGTCTATAGTAGAGTCTCTCTTTTTTTGTATAAGCGTACGTTGTAATTGCGTTTCTCTCTTTTTGTTTAGTCTATCCTAGAGTCACTTTTCTTTGTATAATTTCCTTATTTCTAAAATGAAGCTATAGGCTTGTCTCGGCTTTTCTCTCTACTCCGTGAGAGTTTTTGCGCCGATGCCAGTCGTCTTTTTTCTCCCGCAAAATTCATTGTGTTTTTCGTTGATTTATTCACCCAAACTTCCCTCACTCATTCCACCATTTTAGTTTAATATATATAATTTGAACTCTTTAGCGTTTGTTCATATTGTCTAGCTAATGACTCTATGTAATTACTTTGGTCCATTGTTATCTTACAATTTTTATAATCATAATTAATATTTATTCCTAAATAAGTCTTTACTTCGCCTAAGTCTTTCATTGAATATATTGGTGACAATTTGGTTTTAATGTCATTAATTTTTCGCATTGTTTTTCCGCAAATCAAAAGATCATCAACGTGTAGAATCTAGTAAATTATTTCGCTATCCTCACATTTTGTGTACAAACAATAATCGCTTACAATTCTTTTAAATTATAATTTTTGCATATATTTGTCGAATCATTCATACCAAGCTCTCGGGCTTTCTCGCAGTCCATACAAAGCTTTTTCAAGTTTATACACTTTTTCGGTTTTATCACTGTAACCTAAAGGTTGTTTTACAAATACTTCTGATTATATTTTTCTATTCAGGAATGCGGTTTCAACATCCATCTGTATAATCATTAAACCGGTTTCACAACAATATGACAATAGTAACTTCAATGTTTGAGTTTTAGCTACTGGAGAATACAAGTCTTCCAGTACTTCTCTTTGTTGAAAATCTCGTACAACTAATCTCGTTTTTTTATGTTTATCAGATTTATTTGTAAATAACCATTTTAAATCAAAACTTTTCTTATCTTTCGGCTTTTCTACTAATTGCCAAGTTTTATTTTTATTTAAACAATTTATTTCTCTATTTATAACCTCTTTCCATAAATCACAATCATTCCCTGAAAGCTTCTTCGTAAGTTTTCGGGCTGTATGCGCTTACAATGTTTACGTAAATATAATATGAATCGGATTGACCATATCTATCCGGTTTCTTTTTTTCGTGTTCTGACCTTCGCAGTTCAACTTCTTGATCATCAATTTTCTCATCTGATTTATTACTTGATTTTATTTATTACTCTTTCTTATTTTCATTTACATTTTCTTCGAATTCGTTTGATTCAGAGTTTTCATTTATACTAATGTCGGATTCATCATCACTCTCATCATCACCTTTAAATCTAATTTGATTTTCATTTTCGATAAAGTCTACATGTCATGTAACTATTATTTTTCCATTTACCAAAACTTTGTATCCAACGCTTTCATAGCCTACGAGTATACCTATGCCAGCTTTTCTATCCCATTTTGATTGTCTTTTTATATCTGGAACTCTAACAAATACTTTATTCTCGTATAATTTCAGATTACTAATGTTTAGCTGTTTCCCAAAAAATATTTCAAACGGAGTTTAATTCTGACTTGTATTTGTTATTGTTCTATTTTTTAAATACGCTGCGGCTTTTATAATTTCTCACGTGAGAAATCACGTTAAAAATCACGTCGGAAGTTACTCATAAAATAGAATTTGTTTTAATTAAAATAAGATTATTTTGTTTTTACTAAACAATTGTGAAAAATATATTTGTTGATAATCCAAAAAATTGACCGCAATAAAAAAATTAAAAAAAAAACTTAACAATCCATTATCTTACTGCCTGAGCTATTTTTATTTGTCCTAATGATGACTCGAAGATCATGATCATGAATGAATCTCAGTAATCTATCGTTTACGTGTATAGACTATCTGCTGCTAATTGATAAAATAAGGAAAATAATTTCATTAATAAAATGAAAAAATATAATTTTACAATTAAACATAAGTTTATTTTGCGTTTATCTTTATAAATTAGAATAATTCTTCTATGCTAAATAATATAATGGTAATATCAAATTTAGATTATAAATATCAATCTTAACTTCGAAAATATTTTAAATCTTTTCAATTTTTATCTTGAAGTATACGTGTAAATTGTACAAAATCATAAATCAAACATATTTTTAGGTAAAACAGTATAGAATTTCAATACTTACAACAGCACAAATAGCTCAGGCAGTAAGATAACGGATTGGGAAGTTGAGGACCGGGGTTCGATCCTCGGTTAGGGCAACGTTTTTTTTTTAATTTTTTTGCAGTCAATTTATTTGGATTATTAACAAATCTATTTTACATAATTGTTTAGTAAAAATAAAATAATTTATTTTAATTAAAAGAAATAATTAAATTGTATGAGTGATTTCTGACGTGATTTTTAACGTGAGATCTCACGTAAGATATCATGCCAAATAATCACGTGAGAAATCACGTGATAAATCATGTGAGAAATCAAGTGACTGATCACGTGATTGATCGTGTGATAAATCACGTGATTTTTCTCGCCAGGGTAATATTTAATTTCGAATCATACAGTAAACATCTCGCTGAGTTCATTATTGTCCTATTATAGCGCTCAGCTGTTCCGTTCAGCTCGTGTACATATGGTGGACATGGTTCTACTATTATTTCCTTTTCACTACATAAATTAAACATGTTTTTATTCATATATTCTCTACCATTATCACACCTTAATCTTTTAATTTTCTTCCCAGTTAAATTTTGCGACTTTATTTATATAATCTAAAAAATAATTGTACACTTCATCCTTTGATTTTAACGTATATACTAAAGCGAATTTACTAAAATCATCTATAAAGCCCAAGAAATACTTAGATCCATCAAAACCTTCATTTTTATTTGGCCCATGTAAATCTGCGTGAACTAACTCTAATATTCCATTTGCACCACTACGATTATTTTGGAATGGCAAATTATGCATTTTATTTTGTATGCACGTTCCACATTTTAGCATTACATTCTCGAAACATTTTGGCATTCCTTTAACTAATTTTTCTTTGCACATTGTATTTAGATAATTAAAATGTACATGCCCCAAGATTCTATGAAATTTTTCCTTTTGTGTTATTTTCTCAACATTATTTGCGTATGTCTCTAATTTTTCAACATAATTATTTATTTTATATAAACCATTTTCTTTATATGCAATTCCAATCAGATTGTTATTTTTGTTATAAATCTTTGACACGATTCTAATAGATATAATTTTATTCTGTTACTTTAGCATAACTAATCAAATTTTTATCCATCTCTTTTACATAGAATACATTTGTAACGGTTTATCTTTCCTCAAGAGACTGGATAGTCAGTCGGTTCCAGGATCTGGGTAGGGGAAAGGGGCAAAAAAGAGTCTGTTTTTATATTCTTAACAATAATAAAATATATTTCCTAGTTAAACAATAGCATTTGGAATCAGTTGTTAAACCCCGGCTGAAACAGAAATCAATCATGCGTCTCGTTAAAAATACTTCGCCTTTACAAGTAAAATTGTTTAAACTAACGCGGTTAACAAATTACAAGAATATATACGGGATTTCGTTACAATAATGATTCGGCGGACGCGGCTTCGGTGTATCGGTTCGGTGGCGGTATGACGGGTCGATGGCGGATTTCGAGGTTAGGAATTCATTCGGGACTGAATGTGTCGTGTAATAACGATTCCGACCGCTCTGTGTGCGCACAGGAATGGTCGGGATAGTGTCACGGTGTTTTGTGGTTATCCCTCGGATTTGTGGGGTCGTGAGCGCACGGCTTCACAAATCTTCGTCGCTCGTCTCGTTCTTCTCTTTATCTTGTGTGCACACAGAGATAAAGCGAGTCGTGAGATGTCGGCGTAAGTCTGGCTTTGGAGTTTAGGAATTAACCTTAGTTTCACCAGGATCTGAGCGCACGACCTGGCGAATCGCCGGCGGAACTATTGTTACTCCCACAACCCTGTGGGCTCACAGTGGCAGAGGGAGGCAGCAATATCTTGGAATGTAGGTTAGGATTTAACGGTGGCACCGGGTGTCGCCTACGTGTGCTCACGCAGACGAGGCTCGGTGTCATTCGGATGTTCCGGGTTGCCTCGTGTTTCGGGTTTCGGTTCATTTACCAAATCGTCACGTGGGCTCACGAGACGATTTCATCGGCCTAGGTCTATCTCTCGCTTTTCCTTGTAGTAACGCGCACGATACTACCTGGAGTAGAGCTCGAGTAGAACTGCCCGTTGCGCCACGCGATCCACCTTATAAAGGCGCGCGGCAACAAGCGAGGGAAGCCGTTGCTACGACGATTGGCGACGGCTGCGGCGAGGTAAGGGGGAGCGGCGGTGATTATAAATCAACGTAACTAACATTGCCGCGACGACTTATGATTGGCTAGCGCTAAAACTTTTATTAAGAAAATTGTAAATATCGAATGTGCATGTAACACAGTACCATTCGAGATGCATGCTAATAATTTGCAGGTTATCAGTAGGCCGATGATTTAATAGCTGATATTTGAATATCGCTAATTATCTCCGGCTAACAATGATAATATCGAACTCTGTAACACAAGAATTTCTTCGGTAAAAAAGCAAAGTTAATGTCTCAGAGCTTTCAGAAAAATGGTCTCGTGCTCAGCTGATTTTCAGACTGTCGCAAATCGGCGTACATTCGCGTACAGCTACGCCCGTCGAAAGCAGCAGCTTAAAAATTTTCGTGCTCTACTGATTTTCAGACTATCCGAAATCGGCGTACAGTCGCATAAAGCGTCGCCCGTCGCAAAGCAACTTGATTTTACAATTAATGTAACAGACAGATTTTGCCATACTTTCTGCGAGACTTTCTGCGGGACTATCTGCCAGACTTTCTGCCAGGCATTCTGCCAGACTTTCTGCGAGACTTTCTGCGAGATTTTCTGCCAGAATTTCTGCAGGATTTTCTACGGGACTTTCCTCGGGACTTCGTGCAGGACTTTGTGCTTTGAAGTGCTTTTGGAGAAGCAGCTCAAAAGTTCTTGTGCTCTACTGATTTTCAGACTATGCCTAATCGGCGAAAAATCGCGTAAAGCTATCGCCCGTCGAAAGTCAACGATATTTTACAATAAATAAACGATTCACCGCCAGACAAGTTCTTTTGGAGAAGCAGCTCAAAAGTTCTGGTGCTCTACTGATTTTCAGACTATTCGAAATCAGCGTAAAGTTTCCTATGGCCTCGCCCGTTAAAAGACAACCATATTTTTTATTAAAAAAGCGATTTTTGGCGAGATAAGTGCATTCGAGGCAATTCCGGACAGCGGGGAAGACGTTATATTTATCATCTTAAAAGGAAAAACATTTTTTAAGAATTCATACAATATATTTAAAACAAAAACATGAAGGTAAAAATAAAAAAATAAAATTTAATTAGGCATTTTCCCTTGCCCTCCCCTCTCGTCGGCAATGCTAAAAGGGCCCTCCTTCCTCTCTTGTGCATTCGTGAGCGCGCCGCAATATGTCGTGCGTAGCTCGCTGAACCATTTCTTCGGGAATGTTGTTCGCATGCTCCCTAATGCGTTCCCGGGTAATCCCATTCTCGGGTGCTCCGTTATGGTACACGCTCTCTTTGCTGTTGCCCCAATAAAAATAATCGAACGGATTTAAATTCGGTGAAGGAGCTGGCCAAGGAGTTGGTCCACCGCGTCCAATCCACCTGCCTGGGAAGAGGTTGTCTAGATGATTCCTGACATCAACAGCGAAATGTGCTGGTGCCCCATCATACATGAATATGATGTGTTGCTGCTGTTCCGGTGTCAGGACTTCATCCAGCAACATTGGCAGATCCTCTCGCAAAAAGCGGAGGTAATTGTGCCCATCCAATCTGCCTGGCAGCTCCCACGGTCCTACTACTCGATTTCCAATAAGTCCTGCCCACATATTGATGGAAAATTTGTGTTGGAAGCGATCTGAAATAGATATTAAAATTTATTTTACGAAATTCGAACTTTTGGTCATAACATACGGGCATTCTGATAAGCATCTTTAAAGTTCTCATGCTCTGCTGATTTTCAGACTATCCGACATTGGCGAAAAGTCGCATATCGCCGCGTTCGTCGAAAGACAACTTTATTTTTTATTGAAAAAGATATCACAGCGAGATAAAGGCATTCGAAGAAGCAGCTTAAAAGTTTTCGTGCACAGCAATGCACCTCGAGTTAAGTGCATTCGGGACTTGACGTCAAAAGTTCTCGTACTCGCATGAATTTCCGACTATCACAACACACAATTTTGACATTACAAAAATAGAAAGTAGATAAACTGTAACCCGCGAGTCAGCAGGTCTATTTCAATAGTTGTCGCTGTTAGTTAATTTCCCCCGAATCGCGTTGGGTTGGGAAAGCGCGAATAGCGCTCACGCTCGAAAGACGCACTATGTATTTTATAAAAACTAGACTTGGCGCAGTGCGCTGCGCGCACTGTAGTATACTATTAAAATGAAATATAAATGCTTGGTTGATATTTTTAATATTCGTTTTCTATCACGGAAATATATCAAACTTTACAATATATGATTCATTTCGCAATTCGCGCTCATATAAATTTCAAAATTGCCACGGTTTCGTTGCCAACTTCCTTTTAAAATTTTAAGGTTATGTCTCAACTCAGTTCGTGTCAACGTTCACATCATGTTTCTTTTTGTAACAATAATATTTACAATAGAATATTATAAATACACAAATTATAATTTGATATGTATTATAGTATTATATTAAATTTTTAATATTAGAATCAATTTCAGAAATCAAAAACAAATCAATAAATTCTAACGATACTTTTGACGTATGCGCACTAAATAAGTCAATCATATTGACGCATTCTTGGCTTCACTTCATCCGGTCATGACATTTTTATATAGGGATTCGAAAACTGTACTTTGAAATTACTTATTTTACCTTCTCTAGTCAAAAATGGATTTTGGTGTGCCCAATAATGCTCGTTGTGTGGATTGACCATTCCTGTACGTACGTAAGTACTCTCATCCGTCCATAAAATTTGGTCCAGGAAGTTGGGGTCCCTCTCATGCTCCTCTACGATCAAATGGCTGAATATCATCCTATTTTCACGATCGCATTCCACTATAAAAAAGTGTTACAATGATATTATATTTATTTGATATTTATGCACCTGGGTGTCGGCGATTAGGAAAGCGACGTCGATATTCTGCTGCCGCAGCACGGCCCACCTCATTGCACGCACCGTACTGTAAGTGCATATCGGCATACTCGCGGTTCGTATAACCTGCATGACGCGCGGGCGGTTGTGCTTGAGCGATAACTTACACCGATGTTCACATACAGATGTGATCAACGACACTGAATATTGCGATAAACATAGAGAGTCGCAAATAGTAAAAACAAATGAAAAACGCGGTCGTGGAAGCCACAAAGACAAAAGCATCATATTGAAACGAAAGAAAAGGAAATCGATCGGAACGGCAGCTATGAGCTTATCAACTGTTTAAAGATTACATACAAGAAGTTTTTAGTTGCTGTTTTAAGATCGTAGCCCCTGCTATTTTATGGCTTTTTGTTCAAAAATATGTCTGATTTTTAAAGGGCTACGCGATACGTATAACCTCTCAATTATTCAAAACTCTTTTTATTCAAAAATACGACTGTCAAAAAGTGACTGGGGATAGATGGGAGATTTGTTCAGCAAACAGACGAAAGCTAAAATATTTGTTCAGCAAAATAATTGTTTAACCACTTCCAATATTTCCTGCACAAAAGAGCTTGACTTTCGAGCGGCGGCGTAAAACGAGCCCGTAGCCCAATCTCCTCCGTCGGAAAAATCAGCTGAGCAGGAAAACATTTTTCTGAAAGCTTTACTGCATTATCTTTGGCGCTTTTTCAGATTTCCGTTATAAAACGCTCTTGTGTTTCGATGGACCAGAGGTTAGTAGATCGAAAAGCGGCACAGGGCGCAGACATATCACTTGGGCTGGAGAACTTTTTTCGCGAATATCCACAAGCTCTGCTCTGGCGATGCATCGCTTTGCTATCAAAAAATAGACTTCTGTTTCGACGAGCGTCACAAGAAGCGTCTGTACTTCGATTTGCGATAGTCGGAAAATCAGTTATGCACAAGAACTTTTTACTAGCGTCTCCGAATGCATATATCTGTCAATGCATCGCTTCTTCATGTAAAGAAAAAGTTGCGTTTTGACAGAAGAGGCGATACGCGACTGTATGCCGATTTGCGACAGTCATTAAGTCATTCGAGCACGAAAGCTTTTCACGTACAGCCCCGAATGCACTTATCTCGCCATGAATCGCTTTTTTAATAAAAATAAAGTTGTCTTTCGACGAGCGAGGCGATACGCGACGTTACGCCGATTTGCGACAGTCGAACAGTCATTCGAGTACGAGAACATTTGGATGTGCAGCCCTAAATGCACTTAACAGCCATATATCGCTTTTTAATAAAAAATATGGTTGTCTTTTAAAGGGCGAGGCCATACAAGACTTTACGCCTATTTTCGATGGTTTGAAAATCTGCGAAGTAAGAGAACCTTTTAGCTGCTGTTCCGAGTGCTCTTATCTGTTCAGTGCATCGATGATTTATGAAAAAATTAAGTTGACTTTCGACGCGTTCTAAGCGACTTTACGCCGATTTTCGATGGTCTGAAAGTCAGTTGAGCACGAGAACTTTTCGGCTGCTACTCCGAGTGCTCTTATCTCGATGTAAATATCTTTTTTCAATAAAAAATAAAGTTGTCTTCGACGGACGAGGCGATACGCAACTTTTGCTGATTATCGATGGTCTGAAAATGAGCAAAGTACGAGAACTTTTAACGTGCAGCCCCAAATGCACGCACCTCGCCGTAAATCGCTTTTTCATGAAAAAATGAGGTTGCCTTTCGACGGGTGTCGCTGTAAAAGACTTTGTTCTCGACCGTCTGAAAGTCAGCTGAGCACGAGAACTTTTAAGATGCTTATCAGAGTGCCCTTATCTCGCTGTAAATACCGAGGGACAATTTGAAAATGACACCAATATTTCGAGTTAAAATTTGAAACAGTAAAAATAAGTACGATCCCTAGTGAAAATAATTGGGTGTGCCAAAGTGTGCAAAAGTGCAGCAAATTTCCGAATTTGAACACTTTGGCACACTTTGGGACAGTATGGCACACTTTGGCACACTTTGACACACTTTAGTATACTTTGCCACACTTTGGCACACCCAATTATTTCCACTAGGGATAGTACTTATTTTTAAATATTGTAATCTATTTGCTTTTTATCAAATAAATATAAAGCGTCTTTTTCGAAAATGATCGTAAAGGAACGCATGAAGTTGTCTTTTATTGTCTTTTGATTTTAATGTTATGTGTAAATGCAATTCTGTCATACGACGTTTTGGTTAAAGCAAGTCCGGGAAAAAGTACGTTACATTCCGCTTTCTTCATAATCCAGACAAGTACAAATGTCTAGTTATAGTTTTCTCTGATTATGGAGATTCGGAAAACTTTTTTGCTTCTGATCGACTGCGAATAATTTTTACAAATGTTTTTGCTGCACGGTCTTCAACTACCGAGATTTTGCAGCTTAGAAGTTTTATTGCTGTTCATAAGGAAGAACTTTTATATCATATTAAGTAAGTTTTTTCATAATATCAGTTATGACATCTTATATTTGTATAACTATCTCTAATAATCTAAATTTGTTAGGTTATACAAAAGAAAGGAATATTCGAGTATTCTTCTGAAAGAGCACAGGATAGATATTATGAATAAACTCAGGCTTTAGTAAGGTCAAAAACTCAGGCTTTTTGATCTTATTAAAAATTTAAATATAGAAGAGCCAAATTATCAAATACAATTTTTGACAAACATTATGAAAAATGCATGGGGATCTGAAGCACCTGCTAATGGTCACTCTTTGACGAAATCTTACGTAAGAAAGCAGTCTGAAGCTAACAAAAAGCATATTCATTTATCACTTCCAGATATTTGCAGTGGATATAGGATTATCAAAGTAAGTTTATAAATTAAATTCTACATTCAAGCAGTTTTCTGCAGTCTTAGTACACACTTACACATACATTCACACCTACACCGGCCAGTCCATTGGAGCTGCTCTCCGCACCCTGGCTACACACACACACGTATCATTCATACCTACACCAGTCAGTCCATTGGAGTTGCTCTCCGCACCCTGGCTGTATACTCGCACATATTTATACCCACATCAGCCAGTCCATTGGAGCCGCTCTCCGCACCCTGGCTGTACACTGAGAAAAATGTATAACAAATTACTATATGAAATAGTAACGGTGGGATATACTCGCACTATCAGAATTTTTACTATTTTCAATAGTAATTTTTGTTACGATTGTAGCAAAAATTACTATTTAAAATAGTAAAAATTCTGATAGTGCGAGTATATCCCACCGTTACTATTTCATATAGTAATTTTTATTTGAAATATAGTAATTATTATTATAATCTTGTTCTCAGTGTATACTCGCACATACATTTCATACCCACATCGGCCAGTCCATTGTAGCCGCTCTCCGCATGCATTCTCAGTTTCACCGGCTAGTCTATTAGAGCAAATTAGGCTCTAGGTCTATTAGGCTGCATACTTTAAAAAGTTGCAAGAAAAACTGTGTTTAGCAAACGAAAATTCGACAGGACTGATTCCACGAATCTCACAGAAAAAAATTCTTGCTGTAAACTGATTTTTCCCGCGCCGTGGATCGGTGTAAATAAACATGCTTCAGTAACCTTTCGAGTATCCCAAATCGGCGTACAGATGCGTACAGCGACACCACTCGAAGAAAAGTACATTTTACTATTATAAAACAATGCACCTCGAGATAAGTGCATTCGAAGCAGCGACGAAAAAGTTTACGTGCTGAACTTTTTTTAAATCTGACATAAGCTTAAAGTCGCGTATCATGTCGCCCATCGAAAGTCAACTTAATTTTACAATAAAATACGAAGCACCGCCGGATGAGAGCATTATCGGAGCAGCAGCTTAAAAATTCTCGTAATTAGCTAATTTTCAGACCATCTAAAATCGGCGTAAAGTTGCGTGAAGCAACGCCCGTTAAAAGTCAACTTTATTTTACGATAAATAAGCGAGGCACTGCCAGATAAGTGCATTTGGAGAAGCAGCTTCAAAGTTCTCGTGCTCGACTGACTTTGAAACTGTCGAAAATCGGCGTTCAAGGCATTATGCTAGACATTATGCGATACTTTTAAGAAACTTTCTGCAAGACTTTCTGCGATTCTTTCTGCGAGACTTTCTGCAAGACATTATGCAATACCTTTTGCGAGACTTTCTGCGAAACATAAATTGATACTTTTCGGGAGACTTTTTTGCGAGACTTTACGCACTAATTTTTCCGAAACTTTCTGCGAAACTTAATGCGATAATTGTTGCCAGACTTGCTGCTTTTAAGAAAACTCGGAAAACTGCGAGAGATGCGCTTTCCGAGTAGCAGCCACAGATTTCTCGCGTTTTCTTAAAACAGCTACGACGTAAATCTGGCCCCTCGAGCAGTTTTCCAGGGCGACAAGGGCGTCAAGGCCAGAAAAAAAAACAAGAAATCTGCATCCGCTGCTCGGAAAGCGCAGCTCTCACAGTTTTCCGACTTTTCGTAAAAGCAGAAAGTCTGGCAAAAATTATCGCATTAAGTCTTGAAAAAAATCGCCCACATAATCTCGCAGAAAGACTCGCCGAAAGTTTGGCAAAAAGTATCCCATAAAGTCTCGCAAAAAGTTTCGCTAAAAAAGTATCGATCAATGTCTCACAGAGTGCCTTAAAAGCCGATTTGCGACAGTCTGAAAATCAGTTAAGCACGAGAACTTTTTACGTGCAGCTCCGAGTGCTGTTATCTGACGGTGCTTAGCTTATTGCTTGTAAAATAAAATTGACTTTCGACAAGCGTAGCTGTACAAGACTCTACGCCGATAGCTTTGCGCGACTTCTCGCCGATTAGGCATAGTCTGAAAATTAGTAGAGCATGAGAACTTTAAAGCTGCTTCTCCAAAAGAACTTGTCTGGCGGTGAATCGTTTATTCATTGTAAAATATCGTTGACTTTCGACGGGCGATAGCTTTACGCGACTTTTCGCCGATTAGGCATAGTCTGAAAATCAGCAGAGCATGAAAACTTTCAAGCTGCTTCTCCAAAAGAACTTGTCTGGCGGTGAACCGTTTATTCATTGTAAAATATCATTGACTTTCGACGGGCGATAGCTTTACGCGACTTTTCGCCGATTTCGGATAGTCTGAAAATCAGTAGAGCATGAGAACTTTTGAGCTGAGTAGTTACGCTATAGGCATACTGGATCACCCGGGGTGATTTGGTACGCCGGGCCGTGTATAAGCATAGGGACTCCCTCCTCCAGCCCCGAGTCTCCCTTCTCTTGAGTGATTTTGTATGCCTATAGTAATAGGATACTGCATCACTCAGCCTGGGATGATTTGGTACGCCGGTCCGTGGATAAGCATAGGGCCCCTCTCCTCGAGAGTCTCCCTTCCCCCTCGCTCGCTGTGGGCCTTCCTCCTCCAGAGCGGAGTCTCCCTTCTCTCAAGTCAGTTGGTATGCCTACAGGATACTGCATCACTCAGCTGTGTATAAGATCCCCTCTTCACGAGATCCGAGTCTCCCTTCCCTCTCGATCATAGTATACTGAGAGCAGAGGCTCTCTCTCTCTCACTCTCTCTCGCCAGCTGGTATACTGAGAGCAGCGGCTCTCTCTCTCGCTCGCTTAGATTCGAGAGATATGATCTGCTGGTGTTGGGAATGCGAGGGTGTCAGCTGTGTTTTGCCAGGAAAAAGATAATTTTTTAGATTTATGATGCAGCAGATTAAAGACTGAGCGCGTGTGAAAATTCAAAGCGCTGGATGCAAAGCATGTACAACTGTGTTAGCGAGGGAAAATTTTTATTGACATGATTTATAAACATGCATTTGTGCTTTTCGTCAGTCCTCGAGAAGCTCGTTCTTGTTGGACCCATCGGTAATCAGAGATGCTCCGAAAAAAGTTTTTTTTAATTTCTTCTACGTATAGCTGCAAGCGGGTGGCATTTGTGTATACATAGATTAGCGAGTGTTCGTATGCGCATGAATGCATGTGTTTGCACAGTAATGAGTTTTCCTCGACCAGAAGTTATAGAAAGGGTGAGTAGTTTGGAGACGTGATGAAGATAATTATCATACTTTGCTCCTGCGTACGTGCAAGCGAGTATTTGTGCATGCATAAATTAGTGAATGTTCGCATCCGAGGGAATGAAAGTATTCTTATGCAATGTGTAGTTCAGCGGAATATCTGCGTCTTCACACTAATTCGCTTTCCTCGACCAGCAGTTATCGGTAAGGCGAACCGTTTGGACGCGTGATGAAACAGAAGATAATCATCACAGCAGATTTGCCCCGACTATGCTTCTACGCATACCTGCAAGCGAGCGTTTGCGTATACATAGATTAGTGAATGCAGTTTGGAACACGTGATGAAACAGAAGATAATCCTCAGAGCAAATCTTCTAAGTGGAAATTTATAGCCAAGGATATTTCTTGTTCTTTTCGCAAACAATTTTTTGTTTTATGATTGAGCGCCGTTATCGAAATGAGGGCGTGGTTTTCGAATTTTGGGGTGGAACAAATAATCTGTTTAGATTTTTCCCAATTGGTCAAGACAATTAGAAGGTGAAGAGTGAGAATTTTCCAGAAAGTTTTTGCTAAGTGGTGGAAAAAGGACTCGCCCACCTTTTCAGGAATAAATAGTTCCAGGGCATGCAGTAGCTCCTCAGTCAGTTTTGCGCCTATACTAAGTTTGAATATAGCCCTGTGTCTACTGCTTCAGTTCTATGACCAAGTGACAGTGAAGATGTATAGATCAATCATGGAAATACGCGCTGTGAAGCAACGTATTATAGAATCAATGAACATTACCGAGTGGGTAATGGGAATGATGAATGATTGTAAGTACACATATTTTTAAACTCTCTCTCTCTCCCTCGCTCGCAGACACACACACACGTCTCTCTCTCACACAAGTGTGCATAAGTTAATAATAAATTTTTTCTAGTGTCGTCTACACCCACTTTTTACGATTCACCGAGCTCTGTGGGCTCAAAACAACGTCAAGCAGCCCTGCGTAAATTGTATCACGGAACGTTGAGACCCATGAAAGCAGAACTGCGCAAGAAAAGGAGAAAGAGCAGCAGCAGCAGCAGCGATAGCAGCAGCAGTAGCATCGCATGCTCAGGTAGCGACATTGGCAGTGCGAAATCGAGCAAACGAAGCAAAGCGAGTAAACAAGGTAAGCGATTTTCATACAAATTACTTATATATATATATATATATATATATATATATATATATATATATATATGTATATATGCATGTGTATATAAATTGAATATCATTTAATTATTTTTTTTTTCTAGTTTCATCACCAAAACCCACTTCACCAGTTATGAAATTTGATCAGCAATCACCTCAGCAACAACCTCAACAACAACCACAACAACCTCAGCAACAATCAATCAAAGAGAAACAGCCTCGATCGATCAAAGAGCTGCCTCTAATCCCGAAAATTTCAATAAAAAGAAAGAGAGGTAAATTATATTTTTTCTATACATAAATAATTTCATATATTTTCATTTAATAATATTGTTTTTTTTTTCAGAGCAAAATGAACTGTTTGATTGTTATCCGATAGTGGCAATAACGAAAACTCCGGAGAGACCTGTGACACCAGGAATTTATCCTGTAGAAAATCGTAAGTTTTTAAATATTATTATTTGTCATTAAAAGTAATTCACTTTAATAATTTTTATTTTCTTTTTTTTTGTATCTGCGATGAAAAAAATCTCTTTGGAAGAATGTAAAGATCGACTAGGCGTTAAGCCGAAAATAATTAGCAACACAAAGTTATCGCCGAAATATAAAATTTTGTAAAATGACTGTATGGATGTATGTGTGTAAACGCAAATAAATTATTTTTTCTAAATAAATAGACGCATTAAGTAGTTTAACAATACACATTTTTATTTCCACTAGAGACAATTGCATTCATGTTTTTCATCTTCATCCTTAGAATAAGTATTACTTAAATAATTTACAATCCATGTACGTATCACGAGAACATTTTGCACTGTACACGCTGGTTTTCGTTTAATACATAAATCATGATTAAAACACATGTATTGTTTGTCATATTTTATATTTTCTAAGGATGAACATCCTAAATCTTCAATGTTGCAAATCGATCTGTAACAATAAAAAGTAATGGGTAAGTATCAAGAAAGTATGGATAAAGTATCAAAGAGTATGAAAAAGTATCAAGTGAGTATGAAAAAGTATCAAGTGAGTATGAAAAAGTATCAAATGAGTATGAAAAAGTATCAGTGAGTATGAAAAAGTATCAAATGAGTATGAAAAAGTATCAAGTGAGTATGAAAAAGAGAGTATTAATATAGTATGAAAAAGAACTTACACATTAGGTAGCAGATTCTTTAGCCATTGCATTTTCTCATCTCCCTTAATAAATAATTTACTAACGCCTTGTGTACATATTTGGAAAATATGATGAAGTCGATGATATGAAATATCTCCAGAGTTATAAGCTATTCCATGCTGAGTTTTCTCGACCCATTGGGTCATTACTGTCTCTTCAGCCATCAGTTCCTCCCATGGTAATGAAGATTGAAAAAGGTAACCCGTCGGTAAAGCAGTTTTCATCAGATTCAAAAAACTCACTTCTTTAACAATAAAAGAATCTTCAGCAATTCGTTGAAATCCTTGGATATCACATATATATGCGTTTTCTTCTTTGCATTTTAATAAATAATTTTTAAATAACAAATCATACTCTAGCGTTCTAGCCATTCTGCTTTTAGTTAGTGCTGTGAAGAACTGATGTAGAAAATTCTCTCGCTGGATTTTTAAACACAAAACTTCGCCTCATGATTTTGTCTATAGGTGGAGAGGTGGAAGGAAGGCAAAATTTCCATTGGTTTTGGAAAAGTAAGCTTCCTTCGATTGGGTCAAAAATGATAAAATGCATTCCTACTCCTGAAAATTTATTCTCTCTCCTTATAAGAAAAAAGAATCTTTCTCGGCATTGGTCCAATGTAAATTTTCCAACTACTTCTCACAAGATTTTTTGCCTTAAAAGGGACGCTGTTTGCTTGGAAGAGCACAGTTTACCCATCGAAAAGCAATCTTAAAGTTTGAGAGTGAAAAAAAAATGGCTTCGTTAGAGTTTTATGAACGTTTTGTTACGTTGATTCATGATACTTTACGAAGTGATGAGTATCTAACCAATAATGATATTCATTATTGGCTAGATAAGTGCAATAATATAATTCAAGAACTAAACGAAAAAAATAAAAGTGATCTTACGCGAGGTGAGAAACAAAAATTTTAAACTTGCATGACGCATTTGTCCTGCATGCAAGTTGAGTTCGAGCAAAGACTGAAACGAGGAGGAGGAATTATCGAAGAAGCCAAGGTTGAGTGGCGTGATGTTGAGTCTGCTTTTGAGAATCGAATTCGAACGGGAGTGATAGTAAACTTAAAACATGTTGATATTGTAAGTTTTTTTTAATGATGCTTACAATCTATTTGCTGAAAAATTTACAGCATGTTTAAACGAGTTCAATGCCTTAAAAGTGAACTCGGATTTCATAGCGGAATTTTCAATTTAAAAAAGCAATGAAGAAACCACGGATATTAAATACTTTACAAGTGAAAGTGCTACGATATATTTATCAACTAATTTGAAAGAGTGGTTTAAAACTAATATTCGAGATCTTATCTTGACACAACTAGAAGAATTTGAGGAAAAAGATTCTGGGTGGACTCTAAAAAGTATTATAAGTTTATGTGTAAACATGAAGAAATATTCGCTAATTAAAGGCAGCTCGTACATTCCTCTTCCTAAATTCATAGAAAATAAAAGAGCATGTGTAAATGTACGCAATGAAGATAATCAATGTTTTAAATACGCTATTCTTTCGGCATTACATCCTTGTAAAATAAACGCCAATCGAGTAAATCAATATCAACGGTATGAGCAGGAATTAAACTTCAATAATATTGAATTTCCAGTGAAATTAAAAGATATTCCAAAGTTTGAAAAACTAAATAATATTTCTGTGAATACATACATGATAAGAAAATTAGGAGGAAAGTATGAAGTGTCGCCTTGTCACGTTACTGAGGATAAGAGGGAAAAACATGTAAATTTACTCATTGTGCAAGACTATTATATTGATAAACATGAAGAGAATAATTGTGGTGATGAAGAAAATCTTCCTAGATATCACTACGTTTGGATCAAGAGCATGTCTCGCCTTCTCTGCACTCAACTTAATAAATCTCACATTAAATCAAACCACTGTGAGAGGTGTTTGCAAGTGTTTTACAGCGAAGAAAAATTAAAAGTGCATGAATTGGACTGTAAAAATATAAATAAATGTCGTATCAACTTGCCAAATGAAAAAAATAATATACTGAAATTTGATGATTACAACAAAAACGAAAAAGTACCTTTTATAATTCACGCTGATTTTGAGTGCATGTTGAAGCCTACTGAGAATGAAATGAGATTTCAACTTCATGAATCTTATAGTATTGGCTATTACATAAAGTGCAGCTTCGATGAGAAACTTTGTGGTTATAAATCGCATAGACAAACATGTGAAAATGAAGAATCGCCTGCAAAGTGGTTTGTCAAAGAGTTAAAAGCAATCAGTGAACATATCAACAAACTTTATAAGAATCCGAAGCCAATGAGACTTACAGATTTAGAAGAATTATCATTCCGGCAAGCATCTATCTGTCACATATGTCGAAAGCCTTTTCGTAATGAAGAGATGATTGTACGAGATCATTGTCATCTTACAGGACGGTATGTATCAAATCAGATTTAAAGAAATGACTAATGGAAAATTATATTTTCTAATATATTATTTTCTTTGATTATAGATTCAGAGGTGCAGCTCACAATTCATGCAATTTGAATTATACAGACTCAAGATTTATACCAGTTGTATTTCACAATCTCAATTATGATACACATTTTATTTTGAAAGAGATTGCAACTTCAACATTATTGCCAGGAAGAGTGACTCTCATACCAAATTTCCCTTACGAAATATATAGACGAGTGTGAAATAAACTTTAGGTTTATAGATTCATGGCGTTTTTTGCCATCATCACTAGACAAACTATCATCTTATCTAGAAAATGTGCCTATAGCAGTTAAGGAATTTCAAGCAGATGGATACACTAACGAACAGATTAATCTTCTCAGACGAAAAGGTATATTTCCATATGATTTTATGGATAGCTTAGAAAAGCTTACATTTACAAGTTTACCCGAAAAGCATGAGTTTTACAATAAACTCAATGAATCTCATATTTCCGATGAAGATTATAAGCATGCTAGTAATGTATGGAATACATTCAATGTACGAACAATGGGACAGTATTCAGATATTTACTTGAAAACAGACGTATTATTACTAGCTGATGTATTCGAAAGTTTTCGAGAGACATCTATTCAAGCATATGGTCTGTGTCCAGCTCATTTTTATACAACACCAGGATTAACATTTTCAGCAGCTCTGAAAATGACCAAGGTAGAATTGGAGCTTTTAACAGATATAGATATGTTAATGTTTATTGAATCTGGCATTCGAGGAGGAATTAGCCAATGCTGTAATCGATATGCCAAGTCTAATAATCCATATATGGGGTCGTCATATAACAAACAAGAGAAAATAAAGACTTTTATGTATTATGACATTAACAATCTCTATGGATGGGCAATGATTCAACACTTGCCCGTTGGAAAATTTCAATGGATTGATTATGAGACAAATCGTAACTTCTACAACGCAGCACCCGATTCGGCGTGGGATATATCGCAGAAGTTGATTTAGAGTATCCTGACGAAATACACGATGAACATCGAGATTTACCTTTTTGCGCTGTGCATCGTTCACTGCCTGGATCGAAGCAGAAAAAGCTTCTAATAACCTTAGATGATAAACATAGGTATGTCATTCATTATCGAGCTCTAAAACAAGCATTAGACAATGGGCTTCGATTAAAAAAGGTGCATAGAATTTTAAGTTTTGAGCAAAAAGCATGGTTAAAACCTTACGTTGAATTAAATACTGAGAAGAGAAATCAGTCAAAAAACGAGTTTGAGAAACTGTTTTACAAATTATTAATCAATGCAGTATATGGAAAGTGTATTGAGCGAGAACGGTCTCGAGTTGACGCGAAATTGGTCAATAAATATAGTGGTAGATATGGAGTTGAAGCACGCATATCACAACCGAATTATCACAGTTGTGCAATCTTTGATGATAACTTGGTAGCTATTCAGATGAAAAGAACAAGTATTACTATCAAAAAACCAATTTACGTAGGACTCAGTATTTTGGATTTATCTAAAACATTGGTCTATGATTTTCATTATTCCTATATGAAAAAACGTGTAGGAAAAAAATGTAAACTTCTCTATACAGATATTGATAGTTTAATCTATGAAGTTCAAGACCTCGATATGTATCAGATCATGAAAGAAGACATTCATAGATTTGATACTTCAGATTATGATGAGAATAATCCATTCAACATTCCAAGAGTAAATAAAAAAGTGCTTGGACTCATGAAAGATGAATGCTGTGGTAAAATTATGTCCGAATTCATCGGATTGCGTAGCAAAATGTATAGTATTTTAATTGAAGGTGGAGAAACTATAAAAAAGCCAGGTATAAAATCATGTGTTGTTAAAAAATCAATTACATTTGATGATTATCGAAAATGTTTGCAAGATTTAGCAATCATTCGACGTGAGCAGTGTAATATTAGATCGAAATTGCACATAGTTCACACCGAAAAGCAAAGTAAAATTGTGCTGAGTCCCCACGACGATAAGCGATTTATCCTATCGGCTAGTACCGATACTTTACCATGGGGGCACTACAGAGTTATAGAAGAACAGATGGCGCAAGCTGTACTTGAAGTAGAGAGGGAAAACGAAGTGGAGAGGGGATCCGAACGAGCCAATGCCAGCAGCCCAGCAAGAGTGGAGATTGAATGGTCTACTGATATGATGGAGGAGTTTTCACATGAGTGGGATCCATCCATGGAGAGGGAAAGACCAATGACGAATAATATACTGCAGGAGGCTATGGAAAGGGCAGACATCGTGGAGGGGAATTGGCTATATGAAGCAGCGCACGAGGCTGAGGAGCACATTTGAGCAGTCGAAGAAGCCGAAGTCTACCAACCTAGTAGAAAAAAAGCAAAACTCCAAAACTCTTAAAGTAAGTTATCACTTAAATTTATACATCGCCGAAAACTTGTGCAAAATTTCCATTTACTTATGTTACTTTTTCCTCTTTTTCTAGAATGGATCTATCAGCCCTTAACCAGATTTCTAAAAGCAACTTCTTGCCAAGAAAGAAGCTGACGGAGTTGGCAAAAAATCATCAATATATGATCACCGCATTAAAAGAGGTTAATACGAGATACGGTCGTAAGATCGTTGCTGAAATGGATTCGAGCTTCCAAGTCTTTTTACCAGAGAAAATATCATCAGCCATGGTACAGAACGAACAGTTTTTCAATCAGCTCTGCGAAGCAGCGAACAAGTTATCTTTATTTGCTACGTATCTCGGTGGAAATTGTTTTAAATTTGAAAATTGATACGGCGAGAGAGATGTAAATATAATAAACACACATTTATTTGTAAATACATTTTTATTCTCTTAAACTTATACATATAATAAAATGAAATAAGTATAATATTTATAAAATACATATGCATTACTATTGACTACTAAACCTGTAATCCTCTCATTTTATTTCAAAGAATTTCACTTTTATTTATCCAACTATTGTGTTCACTACCAAATCCTAACCATTTAACAAATGCACGTTTGTCACTTTTGTTCAAGACCTTTTCTACCAAATAGATTTCTGGATACTTAGTTTTCTGAAGTTCCATCTCGTAAAAGCCGCCAGGGATAGGTTCATCATAATAATCTTTGAGATGGTAAGTTACTGGAGTAGTTTTGGCTATACGTGTTATTGTAAAAATTTCTGTAGACCAGTTTGGTGTATAACCTTTTTCAAAACTTGTTTCAACCTACTTATGCGCACTTTATCTCCAACTTTGAATTTCGCTTTCTTTCATTTTACTGTCAATCGGTTTTGATTCAAAAAACGTTCCAGGATTTTGCTTTCGTTCGCTTGCGA